>CAOKZL010003633.1:0-80138 GCA_948472985.1 Iguana delicatissima
TATGAGTTTGTCATTTCCAAATAAAAACATTTTGTTTCTTCTTAAACTGTAGCTTTTCTCTGTCATAGTATTGGTATGCGTAGGTGAAAGGTCATTAATGATGCTCTCCTTAAATGAACACACCAAACCAGTCAAAATGATTTGGTGTAGGAGACACAAAATCCAATAATAAGGCTTCTCTTTTTGTAGTAGTAAAAATACAATGCTGACAAATGAATAAAATGAGCAGCTGCTCCATTGTGACATCCAGAGACTTCTAGCAGAAAGGAAAGAGTTGACATGAAGAGGAACAGAGCATTGTCTTTATTTTCTTTCCTATGGTATACGGTATAGGATGACCAGCCTCAGAGTAATAGCTAGCAGTGGCTAGTAAAATGGAATGTTTGGAGAAGGCAGCGGGTACAAGGGTGTGGTTGCTGGGAGATGAAATCTGGGGAGAAGAGGGGTACTTGAGGAAGAAGAAAGAAGAAGGAAGGGAAAAGAAAAAGAAAATAAGAGAGAAATGAGAAAAGGAATGAGATAATCTTAGAAAGGGAGGGCAAACTTTGTAATTATGTACTCTTATTTGATCATATACAAAGAGTGTGGAAGGAACCGTCATAGAGACAGGCCATGATATTGTTCCAGTGAGGCTTCCTAGTTTTGGCTGATTATGAGCTTATAGTTGATCCACTGAAGTAGTGAGTCCAAATAGGGATATGTAAATAAATAGTGTCCAAAGGTACCTTGAGAAAACAGGACAGAAATAAACCCTTACTGGGCTACCACATAGTCCATTTCACTGCTCTTTAGCTACACCAATGATTGTATAAAACCAAAGGTGACTGAACACAGAATTATGCATATACATCCTCTCATTAAACAAACCTATTGAAGTTTTGATCTACTGAATTCTCAAACCATCTATTCTCTCATGGGGAAGGAAGATTAGGGGATTAATATGTTGAATCCATACTATTATATCTGGGTACTACATAGAGACATCTCTCAGACAACAAAGCCTTGTCAAATGAGCTTTTTACAGAGACTTTTGTCCTAACTAAGCTGCATTCTTTTCTCCTTGTCCTCTGTGTAGCTGCAAGGGTCTGTTTTTTTGGAGTATCAGCATTAGGAGGGTAATACAGAAAGGCTTGAGAAACACAGATATTCTGAAATAAGTTTCAGCAATATGTTTGCAATGAACAATGCTATATGGCTTGATCTAGGAATGCTTGGGATTCTACTGTAGCTGATCCTACTATAGCTGTGTGTAGCTGCCTGAAATAGTTAACATGAATAGTAGCTGCCTTCAGAACCCTTACTGAGCATGTATCAACAGCATAAAATAGAAGAAAGGGAAAAAGATAAACCTGCCTCACCAGCTGTCCCTCATTTTTTTTTTTTTAAAAAAAAGCACAGATATGGCCAACAAAATGGAATTCCTAAGTAAATTGGAGACTGATGGAAGACTAAAATAAAATAAAATCAGTCAATTGCTGGCTGCGTTTTGAAAGAAGCTATCAAGTGGTTTCTCAAACTTTTTTTTTAAATTCACTTAACCAGTTTGCTTCATTGCACATGTGCACCTTGTGGGTTTTTTGAACAAAAGGCTTACTGAAACATGGTGACCTGCTCTTGTTTTTTGCTCTTGTTTCCTTGCTATTTCTGCCTGTAGTATCAAATTTGCTGTTAACAATATAATGCTCAGGAATATATCTACTTTGCTAATTGAAGTAAACCTATAGTAGTATTTTCAAGAATACTACATGCAATACTGAAACATGCAGATGGAATTTTGACTGTAACCTGCCAACTACTATAGTTTTGGAGAGAAAATGCATTATCTGTAGAAAAATTGTGTATCTATATCAAGCAGATCACAGTGTAGCCAGTGTAGTGTGAGTTTTGGTAATAAGCAGGAGAAAAATTATTCCAGATTCTCTTGTAAGGTAAAAAAATAAATAAAAACTTATTGTTTCAGAAAATCCATCCTGGAAAGGAAAGAAGAGATATAGATATAAAATCAGTACAAAAGCTGGCTCTCTTGAGTAAGGCCCTTTCCTCACGGGGGGGGGGGCGAAACGGGGCGGCGCACGCAGGGGCAGAGTTTACTTGCGAGCGGGTTGCTCCGTCCCTGCGGGGAGCGCGGATTCGCCGTTCTAAACGCTGCCGAATTTCAGCAGTGCTTGACAGTGTTCGGCGGTGCCCAAAATGGTGGCCAGTGGCTTCCGGCGGCACTCCGCCAATCAGGGCAGCGCGCCAGCTGGAAGCCCGCCTCCAGGCAGATCTGCAGGGACGCGCTACCGCGTCTCTGCAGTTCTTCACCGGGGGCTGCCACGGGGCAGCGCGGGTGAGTTTTGTAAAATCCACTTGCAAAGGTGGTTTTTATAAAACTTGCAGCGCCACCCCCACGGCTGCGCTAGAGCAGTTTGAGGTCTAAAGCCTCACTTTTTCTAACTGTGCTAGCGCACCCTGTGGTGAATAAGACCTCCAAGAGAGGTCGGCCTAGCGTGGGCAATATGCCCGTGTGGAAATGGCTTGAGTGTAAGACATCCTGAAGCAAGAACTTCCTGAATGTTGCCGTCTCATCCAAGGGAGACCTAGGACTATACACACACACACACACATACACACACACATGCAGAGAGAGAGAGAGAGCGCTTTTGGAAGAAGGGGGAAGTGACCTGTGCTGGCTAGCAGCCAGGAAGGAAAAGGCTTGATACCATAGATCAAGTAAATAAATGGAGAGGTGAAGCAAAAGGGCAGGTATGCTCTTCAGAGCTCCCTTTCTCTAATGTCTGCAAGTGTTAATTCTGTTTTAAAATTTCATCATTCTGTCTCCTCCACCCTTGTTCTAGGCAACTTGTGCTCAGACAGTATAGTTTTTCTTTTTCTTTTGCATGATAAAGCCTTTTCTCTTTTCATATACATTTTCACCACTTGATTCTATTTAAATGTATCACTTTTAAGTATCTTTGGTATCCAAGTAAGTGGATTGTGTGACTCAGGACAGTTCCTAGGGTCATTGACTCTATAGAAGACCCGTCTTCTCAGCCCTTTCTCTTTTCCTTGCCTTTTTTTTTTTTTTTTTGCTCTTACTTCCTTCTTTTTGACCATGCCTTACATCTCTACCAAGAAGATGGTGAGTCAACAATGAAACTACTATTTTGCCTTATCTATCTGTTAGCTAGTTAGGATCCAGGCTCCCCCATGTATATGTAATTGTAAAACCCATTAGTAAGTTTTCCAAGTTTGTAACCTGAACCTGCTTTATTTTCTTAGTCAGTTTCAGTTCAGGGAAGCAACACAGATATTGGTACATGCTTTTTCTGCTACTTTTCTTTAAAAAAGGCTCATTCCTAACAGTTTTAGGTTTCATAGAGTTTCCTAGAAAGAGCTGACACCCTGGGAAGCTCTACAAATGCCTCTTTGCTTCTAATACTATCTAGATAATTTAGTGGCAGCTAAAGGCAAGGTGCTTCATCCAGAGAAAATATGGGCAGTAAAGAATGGAGAATTCCAGATATGGCATGGGAAATGTAACCTTTTTCAAGGATTTGCTTGTTATTCTCTAAGAAATTAAGACCCTTAAACTGATCTTCTTCGGGAATGATAAGGGGAAAGTAATATTGAAATTCCCAATAGACCACAAATGTGTCAAGAAGCATGTGAAAAAACAAAAGAAAGGTACAATTGCCATTTTTCCCAATTTTGGTTTATCCAGATTGTTAATGTCCATCTAAGCTATATACTGATGCTATTTCTGAAAGGCTTGGTGTGATACTATCACAAGCACAGGCTGGATTGGAAGAGGGAATTTCTTAAGCCAGCTGTAACCTAAAACAGATTGAGAGAAACATGAACAATTATATTTCATTTAAATTCGAAATTCTGGCTCTTTGAAAACTAAAATTATATGAATAGAGTGTCCCTTGAAGTAATCACTAATCATTCCCTTTTTTTATTTGGGAACAACACATCTGTGAATATAAGAGCAGTGGTAAGAATATCCCTCTGTGAAAGACATAAATATGGTTGCATGAGAATACCATATCCAAAAGATGGTACTTCTTGCTTTTCAAAGACGAGACTGGTGAGGAAGGAACCATCACTAGAACAGTGTAATGAAGTTGGAGCCCTCTCTGCTCAGTATTATTCCCTAGATTAAAACTTTAAGATTGAAAAGTTGTCATTTTGGCAGCCCAGTGAGTGCACTCCAAAGCTTGAAAAAGTTATGGGGGACTACAAGTTTGTGAATTATTCAGATAGAAAAGCATACCATCTGAAAAGCTCTGGGAATCATTGGCTATATAAGGAACATTTCAGAGTTCTGGTCCAGCCACAGATAAGGTGGCTCCTCCTTCCTTGGGAAATTCCCCAGGTCTTTAAAAATAGCTCAGTTGCAAATGAATAGATACAAGAAGAAAAAGAAAAAGAGCTGGACAAGGACTGAGCACGTTTGGAAAAGTATGGGGCATCTTTTGTAAGAAAAAAAATAGGAGGGAGCCATTTTATCATAGTGCTTAAGGTTCTTTTTTAAGGCAAAGTTTGTTGTTTTGTGCCTTCAAGTCATTTCCAACTTATGGTGAACTTATCACAGGGTTTTCTGGGCTGAGAGTGTGTGATGCATCCAAGGTCACCCAGTAGGTTTCCCTGGCGAAGTGGGGAATTGAACTCTTGTCTCCAGGTCATAGTCCAGCACTTAAAGCACTACTCTATGCTAGACCTCTAAAGCAGAGTATTCACTCTGTAGTTTTGTTAAAAAAAAATAATTAACTTTAATGTCACAATTCCTGAAAGTCCTCTATTTGGGGAAAGAACTGCTCCAGAGATCCTCTGTAGTCTACTTATATCTTGAGTATATTTTGAGGGGGAGGGAGACAAATTCTAAAAACTAAACAAAAAAGTGAGTTTTTAAACCGAATGGGTTTTTAAACTCATCTGTTATTTTTGTATCAGTTAAAAATGTTTTCATCTAAGAACACTGGATCTTGTTAATATATGCATACGCTGATGTCTACTACTCCTACAACAGAAGAAGTGAGAACAGAATGTATTAACACCAATGCCTGATGAAAGTGCAAACAACAAACCCTGCAGCATTGCAGGCAGACAAGCTGGCATGCCTCAAGGTGTGAAAACAGCACTCTTTACAAGCTAGTGAATAAACCATGGTGTAGTATTGACTAAAATTCTGATCTTCAAAGCTGGGACCATGACCTGAATAGCATGAATGGTCACAGCACAATCCAATGAAAGCTGGGATACAACCTGTCTTTTGCAGTCATTCTAAACCATGGCAAGGCAAACTCTACCATTAGGCAGAATGAAGCCATCAGATGCAGGCAGATGCCAGGAAACAGCACCAGAGTACTGGAGAGACAGGTGTATACTAAATGGCCTGGACTTTACCCCATATGTTACCCTTGTTTCTGTTTAAGTTGTGGTAGAGACTATTGTCACATCAGTAGTATTGGAGAAATGGTCAGCTACCAAATTGGTTAGCATTTGCCTATGGAATAGCAAGGGATGCCCCCTTGTTCCTCATCAGAGGAATAAGAATGTCTTAGGACAGCCCTGATTATGGCAAAGGCTCTAAATCAATGATAGAACACATGCTTTGTGGCACATAGTTCCATGTTCAGCTCTCCAGCATCACCAGTTCACAAGGGCCTCAGATACAAGGGGAAGAAAATACCCTTACTTTATACTGTGGTGGTAATCCACCGTGAGTTAGAATAGAGAATACCAAGGCAGATGGACCACTTGCCTGACTCAATATAATGCTCCTTTATCAGTTACTATCATATTTCAGGCACATATGGTTGCTCTCCTTGGAAGCCATCTGGATGACAAACATGTGAATGATCTTTGGTCCCTCTAGGTGCATGTATGCCATGTATTCTCTATGCCAACTTCTGATGCCAAAGCAGCAGCACATATGCCAAAAGCACCAGGTTCATGGCCTTGGGGCATAGCTAGTCAGATTGGCTGGCACTTCCAATCAGAGCAGCATTCCTTCAGTGGAATTAATGTGCTTCCTAGTGCTATATTGATGTTGTTTCTTCAGTCATTTCCAATTTATGGTGACCCTAAGGCAAACCTATCACAGGGTTTACTTGGCAACATTTAGTCAGTGGAGGGGTTTGTCTTTGCCTTCCTCTGAGGCTGAGAGCATGTGTCTTGTCCAAGATCACCCAGTGGGTTTTCATGACTGAATCCTGGCCTCCAGGGTTGTAGTCCAATGCTCAAACCACTTTACCACACTAAAGCTTTAATGTTTCTAATGTACTCAGCAGATTCTATAATTTTATGCAAATCTATAGACCACTCCAGTTATTTGCAGCCTCCAGATTAATCCACCCTTTTTATTTATTTATTTTTTCATGCCAAGCTGAAATCTTTGACATAGCATTGATGTTTGTAGTGCTGTGACGTGTTTGAAGTGTTCTGTGCCTTCTAACTGCTCAATCTTCATTTTAACCTGATTTATATAGAAGTTGAGCACAGATGTTGTAGGAGTTGTACAATCTGTCAGTTACAATCTGTCCTGAAACAAAATTATGATTGGCATTATTTGCAAAGGAAAATCCTGTCTGACATTCATTATTGCCTCTGATAATACAGATGGCATGCCACACTATCAATTCACAATTGAAAATAAATGAACATGTACTCATAGAAAGACTTGCTTTATGTGTGCGGGTGCTGGTGAGATCTGAATGAAGCAATGCTGCTACCAGATGGAATAGATGTGTGGCTGGAAGCAGCTGTGATTCTGCTGCTCAACAAATCATATTGCTTTAGCTTTTGAAGAAGACTGACAGAACACTTTGAAGCTACCATAGCCATATACAAAATGAAATGGATTACTGTTGAATCTTATGAGTATTAAAATTTCCTTTCCTCTGGTTTTTCATACAGCTTAAAATGGGCTTTTCGCATGGCCAATTTCTAGTAAACATATTTAATTAGAAATAAGGCCCTGTAATTTAGATGAGTCTCTCTTCTCCTGTAATGTGTTGGGGTATTTTAAGTTGGGTTGCCATCTTAACTGCTTAGACAGGAATATATTGATTCTTTACCAGTATGGAAATAGCAATATAAGAAGAAATTACACTAAAGAGAAATATTTCTCCAAACTTCTCTTTAGTCAGAAACCACACAAAGTAGTAACAGTTTGAAAGAGGTGATTGTTCACCATGTTGGTAGAGCTGTTTGGGATTTAGATGTTTGCAACTGTACATCTGTGTGTAATTTTGGATTTAGACAGGACCAAAGGATCCTGGTAAAGTAGGTCAGGGAGATAATTAATTTTGTGACAATAGTGCTGCAATTGTGACTGTATAGGGACCATGAATATGGATTGTCTATGAAGTTACAGATTCATATGTCTGATCCTAAATTCCAGCCACCCATGCAAAAAAACAATGCCATGAAGGGAATATTCTATCAAAGTGGTCCTGACAGATGTCCGTTCAGCCTCTGTTTAAAAATTGTCATGGCAGCATATTCAATTGTAAGACTACTCTTACCATTAGGAAGTTCTTGCTGATATTTAGATAGACTCTTGTTTCCCGTGGTTTGAATCCATTGCACCATGTTCTAGTCTCTGGAGCAACAGAAAACAAGCTTTCTCCATCTTCAATATGACATCCTTTCAGAGATTTAAATATGACTATCATGTCCTCTCTCAGTCTTCTCTTTTCCTTTTTAAATATACCCAGCTTTATAAGTTGTTCCCCATGTGGCTAAGTTTCCAGATCTTCTAACATCATGGCCATTCTCCTCTGGACATGTTCCCACTTGTCAATATTCTTCTTGAACTGGACACTTCCCAGTACTGGACACAGCATTCCAGGTGAGGTCTGACCAAAGCAGAATAGAATGGTACAATTGTGTCCTTCAGTCTAGGCACTATACTCCTATTGATAGGATTGCATTGGCTTTTAAAAGTTGTCAGTGGTCTACTAAGACTCCTAAATTCCTTTTGCATGTACTGTGTTCAAGCCAAGTTTCTATGCATTTCATTTTTTCTGCCTAAGTGTATGACTTTACATTCCCTGTTGAAATTCATTTTGTTAGTTTTGGCCCAGGTCCCATGTGGATTTTTAACACTCACAGCACTCCTTTCTAAGTGATTACAGACTATCTGTTTAATGATCTATTCCAGAATTTTCCTGGTATTGATGTCAGGTTGATTGGGTGATAATTATTTGAGTCCTCTTGGTTTCTTTTTTGAAGATGGGGGCAACATTTGCCCTTCTCCTGTCTGTTTGGACTTCTCTTTTTCTCCAGGAATTCTCAAAGATTATTGCCAGTGATTCTAAGATTACGTCTGCTGGTTCTTCTAATACTTTTTAAATAGCAAGTAAACAGAATTTTATTCACAGAAAGTCTTCATAGATTCTGCCAAGCCAGTTTGCTTTTATTACTGTATTTATTTGTTCTGTAATTTGCTTCACTCTGCTGGCCTAGTGCTAAGTTAGTGAGCTGAGGAGAGTCACCAATACACAAAGACTTAAATGCTAGCAATTGGAAGAAGATCAGCTGCAACTTTATTGAAGTTACAGCTGTTAAAGGTTAGCATAGCATTAGACAAAGATCCTTCAACCAACACAACCCAAGCAGATATATCTGGAAAGTTAGCCTCCTGATCTGAAGCAGAAAGTAGCATGGAGATGGTGGCTGAGGCGCAATCGCATGGTCCTTTTCCATCATGCATGAGGAAGGTCCTGCTTCCTAGCTGGATGTTATCCTGTATGACTCACCCTCACTACCCCAAATGGTGAGAACCTGGGAAAGATGTTACAAAACCCAGGAGCTCTGTTTTCTGGGTTTTGTCTCATGCCATACCACCAAAGGTGTGACAAAGAAACATGCATAGCTAAAAAGTAACAACAACTAGAATGGGCATTAACAGTCTAAGAAATTATATCATAATGACAGCAGGTGAGTGGGTGGAAAAGGCAGCTGAAGCCCGATAGCCTGAGAAGCAGAGGATCTCTGGATTTATTCCTCCACTACCAGGTCTAGTACCAGGGAGGCCCCTTCCAGGTCTAGTACGAGGGAGGCCCCTTCTCCAACAGATGCTGATAGGTTCCTTCTTACCAGACCTGCAAAACCATGGGGGAAACTTGGAAGAAGAAGCCAATCATCTCATAAGATGGTGGCAACTGAGGTGGCAGCCAATGCCACAGTCAGCAAATTCTCCCCAAGTAAGTGCTATAACTAATTGACAGTAATTAGTGTTTATGCAGTACCAATAGTTTATGGGTTTTTTGCATTAGACTGTTTACTTCAATTACTAGGTGTGCTTTATTTCTTCATGAAATGCATTAGCTGCTTTACCCTACATTTTGGGGAAAGCTACTAACACATTTCATGAACAGAATGCAATAGAGTGTACTGTCTGATGGTATCCCATGTGAAATAATTACAGGTTTCGATTACAGGGAAAGCTTTGCATTTCTTTTAAAGATAGAAAAAGTAACTCAGGTAGGTTTCTTCCCTGGAAATTGTATAATATAGAAAATACAATTGAAAAGGCCCTGTGCCCTGAAAGACCTTCAAGACCTTCAAGAGAAATTAGGTTATTTGGAGCCTGTCTTGTAAAGAAAATCATCTTAGATGGTAGTCCCTTTCCAAAATCCATCGGACAGAGTTTTGACTTGTGACTTGACTTGCTGCACAACATGCTTTATAAAAATCATGTATTATGTATCTCTGAAAATAGATTGGAAAATAGGCTGCTTTCACACAACCAAAGATTCTGAACAGCCTCACTACATCTCAAAGTAGCTTACCAAGACTGGAGTGTTATTGTTAAGACTTTAGACCCCAGGAAAGCCTACAGCCACCTTACCACAGAATGTTTTCTAATACCCTAATCTAAAACACGCTACATTTGTGTTTTTGATTGGGCATATAAATAATTATGCCAGTGCAGAATGACACCCCCCCATATATGCCTCCCCACCCCCCAGTGATGTAGAATCGAGTCCGTCTCAAGTTGCTTCAATGACTTGACTTGGACTTGACTCATCAATAAATCATGAACCTGGATACTTTTATATCTTATAACAGGTGCCAGGCAACCTATGCACAGCATTGGAAAAAGAAAATAGAATTGAATTTAGAGGAACGGAAATTAAGAATTATGGAGAGGATAGAGACAGAAAAGCTCTCCAACTTATTAAAAAATATTTCCATTCAAAAATTTGAACAAGAATGGAAATGTGTGCTGGATTGGTTAAAATGTAAGAAGAGAAAAGATTTTAAATAAGGTTGTAGAAATGAAAGTGGAAACAGGTTAGTGGTGATAAGTTTGTATAGTTCATTGTATTGTATTGTATTAGTTCATGCAATAAGTGAGAAGGTAAAGTCATATTTGTAACATTTATAATACCTGTAACATTTGTGACTATTGAAGTATATCATGAACATAAGCTAAGGAAAAAAGATAATGTATAAAGAGGTGTTGGTAAAAATAGAGAAAAAATGGACATAAATTGGGGAAAGCACAAAAAAATGGAAATGAGGGTAAGGTAGTAATAATATGGAATTTTATGATTTATGTATGGAAAAATGAAAGTATGTTTTTTTAAATATTATTGCTGATTTATTTTAATAAATATATATAAAAAATAAGTCATGGATCGACTCAACTAGACTCAAGACTTGTCTTTTTTTTCCTTAGTGAAGGACTTACTCTAGAGTAAAGGAGGCTTGGAAGGCAGAGGGAGTGAAAGGCAGGAATCAATAGAGCTGGAGGGGTTTAAAATCTGGCAGGAATCCACAGATCTGGAGGATTTAAAATCTAGTTGAAGCAATGAGGGAGTAAAGGAGGCTTGGAAGGCAAAGAAGTGAAAGGCCAGAATCTATGGGTTTGGAAGTTTAAATCAAATCCTGATTATTCATGAGGAAGCCACCAGGTTAGGTATACTGCATTCCCTTAAAGTTTAAACCCTTAAAGGAAATTTTAAGTCTGTCTGAAGCATTACTGAGGCAAGGTGGGAAATGGAGTGACAGTATGGGGCCTTGATTTTCTAATTATTGAAACTTAAACCCCACCCCATGCCCTCCTTTTTTCTGTTAAATTTGGCTCCCAGACTTGAGACTTGACTTGAATTATCTTCCAAGGACTTGAGACTCAGTTTGAGACTTGGGGCTTTTTCACACTTTTGGAAGAAAAAGGGGCATTCTGTTACTCACCGGACTGGCATGCTCTCTCTGAGGATCCACGCTGATCCAGAGCAGTGTGCGGCCGCGCTACACACTGCTCCAGGGACGAAAATGCCGGCTTCTGGTTGGTGGAGGCTCTCCACCAACTGGAGAAGCTTGCCAGCCGGAAGCCCATCCCTGGAAGATCTGCAGCCTCGCGCTGGTGCGAGCCTGCAGATCTACACAGGAGCGCAGCAACGGAGTGGGGCGCGCTGGGCTATTGAAAGCCCTGTTTTAAGTGGTCTTTCAATAGCACAGCGAACCACTAGTTCTGGTCGTTCTGGAGCGGGCTGAAGTCCGAAACTACAGAAAGTAGTCTGGACCCAGTCCGCCCCCAAGTGCAAATGTCCTTGCTGGAGGATGCACTGCCCCGTTGTAAAAACAAAATGCAGAAAAGGCCTGGATGTAGATACTTGAGACTTGGAGTAAAAGACTTAAATACATTACTACCACTCCCGACCTCTGAAGGGGAAGTCCTCCAGTATTTCCTACCATTGGGATCCGTTTTGAGAGACAGGAGAACTTTCTCAACAGAAGGCCTGATTATGGGGTTCCTTTACCCTAGAGCAGTGGTTCTCAACCTGTGGGTCCCCAGATGTTTTTGGACTTCAGCTCCCAGAAGCCCTGAGCATTGACCATAGTGGCTGGGGCTTCTGGGAGCTGAAGTCCACAAACATCTGGGGACCCACAGGTTGAGAACCACTACTCTAGAGGACCAGTGGTCCCTAACATTGTCTTCACTTTGCTAACTTTGCCAAGTTTGTGTCTTTATCAAAGCTTTTAGTGCTTTTAGTGCCTAAGGATCATGACCTGAAAAAGCAGTGCCATCACAAAATCGTTTTACATAATTTAGACGTGTTATTTGGTTATACTTTGTTTTAAAATGTTCTGTTGTCTCTGCCTTGAGATATTTTGATATTAGATGGGAGAATAATAATAATGATTACCACAACAATAACAACAAATTATGACTGTGAAGAGAATGACTGTTCGTGAATGGTCACTGTAGCCATGTTGCAGACAGAAGAGCTAGTGCATAATACTTCAGATCAGGGCATTAATGAATACATTTCAGTTTATTTCCATACACGACCTAATCTGAACCTGATTAATGTGCATGGTGGTGATGAGACGGGGTAGTCTGAAGTCTAGAGCAAATGTGTCAGGGTTGTAAATGAGTGTAAATTCTTCAGAATAATTGAACTTTGCACAAGCTAAATTACCTAGAAGACTGTTTACAATTGCAGTGATGTTCCCAAAGAAGAGATGTCATGAGCCTAAAGACCAAACAAGATTCTGATGGATTGTCAATATCATTAAGAACAGCTGTCTATCAAGAGGAAATGGCATACTGAAGAGGAAAGGTACGAAGAAGAGGCACTGCAGGAAAGGGAAAGAATCACAAAACAATTTATATTGTTGTTAATTTTCTTGTGCTTAATTCCTTTTCTTTAATAGATGTCCTCTCTTTTCTAATTCTCAAATGAGTTGTTGTAATTGTGGCAAACATTTTCTCAAAGCAACATATAATTTTTAAAAACAAACACATGCTGAAATGTTTAAACTGTGTGATCCCTGAGCAACAATGAACCAATCAACTTTACAGCTATATTAGCCCTCAAATGCAATACAGGAATTGCACAGAGTGTACTAACTTAGAGGCTCAAACAATCTGAATCCTGACCTTAGAGTTCTTCAGTGGGTTTGTGTTCATTTTTTGATGTAATGTCTGAGGGTTCCGTACAACTGGCCTTTGACCTTCTACAGACTTAACCACTTTCACAAGGATGGCCTCTTGTATTGGCTCTTGTCTTAAACAAACCCTTTCAATTGTGTGTAGGCCACACATTTCATTTCATTACCCTAGAAAATGTGTTGGTCCTTGACCATAATCAAATTTTTACTTATTCACTTCAGTTACCTCTTAATATAGACATAAGACAAGAATAACTTGAAGTGTGCAAGGTGATACCTTCTTATTCAATGCAGTTACTTCAAAAAGAAAATGAATAGTGATTAGAATTGTTGTTCTTTGTAGGGTAGCCATGTGCTTTCTTCACAAAGGACACCCATCTGTGTCAAAGGATATTAGAGTTCAGTCTTCTGTTGAAGTATCCTCTCTTTGAAGCGCAGTCCAGTCCAAGTGTGGTATAAAGATCACAAACATTAAGAAAGAAGAGCAGAGGCCTTGAACTTACCCATCAAGAGTTAAGACCTGGACAGCAGACTGAACAGGCAAGTAGGTCACCTGTTCCATTATGGTGAGATGAACTGTGTTTAAATATTTAATTCTATAAACGAGTTCATGGAAATTTGGGAAATCTCTTTCTTGTCTGTCTTTGACAACACATGCTGTTGCCAGCCTGTACCCCCCCACACCCATTTGATATGGTTTAATCAGCAAAATGTAACTTAATTGGCAATATGTGTTAACTGGCATTGATATCAAATGAATCCTGATGTGGCTGTAAGGCAATGCTGGACAGAGGAAAATTACTGGCTGATCATGTATGTTGCAAAGCAGGTCAGAGATCCCCTCTAGGCATGGCATAGGCCATTGTCAGAACAATTACGAGAAAACTCTAGAGATAATAGGCTTAAACCAAGCTCTAACATCACTGCCATCACATAATTGCAAAGGAAAACTGTCATCAAACAAATGATTATTTCAGTTCTCCTTCCTAGCACATAGACATTTTCTACATTCTTCATTTTTCCTGTCAACTATCACAGAGCTATTATGATATCCAGTAATTCCTAGTCACCTAACACTAAGAGCATCAATGCAATCTGGATCTCTTTGTCCACTCTGCAATTGCCATTGTTTGTCCAGGCAGAGATCCATTTACACCCCTTGCCCTCCAGGCAGATTTTGGGTTTAAAAATTCTTCATTTATATATATATATATATATGAAAGCAAAGACATAATGAAAACAATTCTCCACTTTGACCAGATAGTTGCAGTACCTCAAATGCTGAACACTGCTGTGTCACTCTGAATTCCAATCTGTACTGCCCTTAGATCCAAATCTAAGCCACTATTATTTCTTCATTGCTCTTCTGGACTGGTGATTATTCCCCAAAAACCTAAGCCTTGCTATCCATAAATTTCCTCCCTTTTTTTTAGTTAGCCCTTGTGTGAGTGTGTGAATGCCTGAATCTTGCATGCATGTATGAGTGAATTCACCTCAATAAAACATATTTTTATTCTACTTTTGAGTTTTTGACTGCAAGGACCCCATAAACATTGGTGGAAAGATCCTGCTAGTTACCCTGTGTCTTGCAGCCTTCTTAATTAGAATTAAGTCCTCCCTCCACATATGTGGGTTTGACCTTTGCCAATTTGATTATTTGTGAGGCACGTGCTTGCCTCCCCCTCCATTTTCTTCCTCCTATCCCTTGCATTCCTCACTCCAGGCTTGCAAGCCTTCAGTTTAAAATGAATGTTTTTTTTTTCCCCTTTTGGGTGAGCAAAGCCCCATCTCACTGCTGAAGGTGTGGTCTTTCTGTCATGTGGTTGCACATTCTGCTGTGTATTTGCTACTGAATGGTCAGGTCTCTCTTTACTGTTACTCCTTTCTCAAGATGGGTGCCGGAAGTAATTAAAATTCCAAAACTCCCCTCTTCTCTGTCTGAGAGGAAAGTACCAGTAAACCTTTTAGGTTGTCTTCCCCCCTCTCCGCCATGCTGGCTCCAGAGGCAAATGTTTGTGGTGGGGGGAGAAGCTCCACAGTGAATGGGAGGGGAATCACAGGGGAGAGAAGTTATTCATGGTTTTTCCACTTTCGTGAGGGTTCTACACCCTGAACCCTCATGAATGTGGAGGGGCTACTGTAATTAATACCTCATTTGGGGGTAACAGTGCCACCATATAAATAGCACAGGAGAAAACAGTAGTACAGTAGACTGAACACAGATGTACAAAGAATCTCATAAGAGGAGGGAGAGCTGAGCAGAGCTATGAGGTGACCAGTGCCGGTCAGAATATATCTGTGGTTACCCTCACAAAGTGACTAATGCCATACTGTTTCTATGACAACTTTTATCTTGCCCTCCAGTACTTCCTTTGTGACGTAAGCTCTATTGTCACCTCTGCTGCTCACAGATAGAATGTGTTCCTATTTCCTTGCATGTTCTAGATATATTTTAAAAGTGAGCTAATACTCACCTGCACCCACACTCACCTTTGTAACTCCATTGGTTTGCTATGAAAGTGGGTAGGAGATTTTCTTTTGCCACTCTTAGGAAAAGTGTGGGAGACCTTTGCATTTTGAGGCTTTGGGGCTTTCTTTTGATGTATATTAAAGTTGGGGGGTTTTTTTGCTTGAAAACATCTCATACTGGTATGAGGTTTTCTGTAGCTCCCCAACATGGACACACTCATTGGAATACTTATAAATAATGCTAAAAGTAACTGTGAAGAAAAAAAAAAGTTGGCCACTTCATACAGTTTGCATAAGATAAATATGTCACCATATTTCTCTGGTTACCCTCTGTGGATATCTTCATCTTCATCTCACTCTAACCCTTACCAAGCAGCTACAGAGAAACCTCAGCTCAAATATTTACTCCACAGAAATTTATTTGAGAAAGTACAGGATGAGATAAAAATAGTTGGACTCAGTAGAAGGCCGTATTATATGAAATATGGCCCCTAGTGGATGGTGGTCCTTTGTTCTCTCTAAGCAAGTGAATCGTGGTCTTGGCAGCTGCTTGTTAAGAATTGCAACTAGGAATGGAAGCAGTGGAAATAATTATTAGAATAGATATCAAGGGGGTGTGTACTGTCAGTAGCGGAGTGCTTCAGGCAGAATTAATAACCATGATTTGTTGCAAGGTATGTGAACTGTAGCAGTCCTAACTCTCACAGTTTTTTTAATAAATATCAGTATTGTCCACAACTATCAGGCCACTTATTTAGGCATTATTTACCATTGTCCAGTTAGGAGTTATTTGATTTTCTAGAATTATACTTATAGAAAAATAGTATAGAAAACTTTTTTAAATAATTCACAAAAAGTAATGCAACCAAAGAAAATTAATGATTTCTAATAAAAACCATTAAGACAGTTATAAAACAATGAAAGAGGAAAGATTCCATTAACTCTTCTTCTTGCACAGCATTAATTTTCATGTTTGAAAACACAGAAAAAAAAGAATTCATCTTCATTACCATTAATTGATATTTGCTTCAATTACATTAATTTGACTGCTCTGCTTGTGTTGCTGCCTTATCTTAAGATTCAAAGGCATCTTCTTATCCAAATGCATACTTACTATATTAATATAAACAAGTACAGTAATGAGAGATTAAGATTCAATTTATATCATGTTCTACACAGATAATCTCTAAATTAGTTTAGAAGTAAGTGCTTCCATTAATCTCTGAAAGAGATCAGAGGGACAGATAAATTCTTTCCCAGAAGGAACCCAAAGATACTACAATATAAAACAGCCAATAAGCCAAATTGTTTTAAAAGAACAATTGGAGCCAGACTTAGGCCATTTCCGCACTATAGTGCTATTATTCCACTTTCAACATCCTATGGAATCCTGAGGTGTGCAGTTTAGGGAGGAGCCTCAAAGGCCTCTCTGTAAACTGCAGACCCTCCCTAAACTGCAAACCCCAGGATTCCATAGGATGTTGAAAGTGGAATAATAGCACTATAACAGTCTAGTGAGGAAATGGCCTTAGTTAAGCTTAGAGTAGAGCCACTGAAACCAACTCTGTTAATTTTCTTGTTTAAATGCTTACATGCTTCATTTCAGCAAGGCTTCCAGGGTAGTTTATGAATTAAAAGAAATTCTAAAAAATCAATATTGGAACAAAATATAGTGATATATCATATTATTTTGAAATAAAATACATAAAAGAGAAATTTTTAAAAAGTCTCTGACTAGTGCAGAAATATAATAGTGTTGCTGCCAGGTGCGTTTTTCTGAAGGAAAATAATTCCACAAATGGGAGCCTATGATTGAGAAGGGACATTGGCTGCCACCTGCCTGACCTCAGATGGCAAAAGCACCTGGAGGAGCCTGAATACATATACATGGAGGTATAGAAGCAGGCATTCCCATGAGTCCTCAAGTTCTAAGCCATATGGAGTTTAAACGGCAGAATTAATAACCATGAACAAGATATATTCTCACTGACTGGATGCAGCCAACAGCATGGTTGGTGTACTTTGAACCAACTGCAGTTTCTGTACAGTCTCACAAGGCAATTCCAAATATAACATACTGCAGCTGTTGGTCCTACAAGTTACTAAGCATAGTCAGCTAGGGCCAAGTTGTGTATTACCAGGAGAAGTCACATGCAAGTTGATGAAAAACTCCTTGCTACACAGTCTCCTAAATCTCTAGTGACAATAAACCTGAATCTAGGAGTTGTTGTGTCTTTTCAACTTATGGTGATTATATTGTAAGCTTTTCTCAGCAAAATTATTCACAGGAGGTTTGCCATGGCCTTCCTCTGAAGCTGAAAGCATGTGACTTGCTGAAAGTCACCGACTTGGTTTTCATGGCTAAGCAAGGAACTGAATTCCCAGAGTCGTAGCCCAACACTCAAACCACTATACCACAGTTGCTCTGTGAATTTAGGAGTACCCCAAGTCTATGGCCCTGATTGTGAAGGAGGGAAATGTTGGTTCAGAAAGTCAGTCAGGATCTACTAATAGATCTCTGGATGATTTGTAGCAGATCAGCAAGAATAGTTTGATCCCCCCCACTTAAAAAATGCCAAAAATAAGTTGGCTTTCATTCCACACATACTCTTTGACTGATGAAGTTAAAAAAGCTTGCTGAGAGGAGCAAGCAGCAGTAGATCGTTGCATGAAAAAAAGTGACCTCAGCTCAGGACTGGTAAAACAGATTCCAGGGATTCTGACAAAAGCACCTTATTCTTTAATGCTAAATGTACAGCTTTCTAGCAGACTCTGTCTGGGGGACCTCAGGATTCCAGTGAAACACAACGTAGGCCACAAAGCCTTTCAAGTCTGCCTTGGAGAGTGGAAACCAACTCAGTTCAGAACAACTGTGTTGACTGGAGAGCATAAACTTGCTGTAATGTATGTATCTCTTCATATACATAAATCCTAACAGTTGTTATTGTTGTTTTAAAATAGGGCAACAACACTTACTTGACCGACCTGTTCGATTACTGATTAAAATATTACTGATTATTAAAACTATTTAACAGTTGCCCTGATTAATAACTCAGGAAATCATAGAATCATAGAATAGAATCATAGAGTTGGAAGAGACCACAGGGGCCATCCAGTCTAATCCCCTGCCATACAGGAACACACATCAGAGCACTCCCAACAGAGGGTCATCCAGCTTCTGCTTAAAAACCTCCAAAGAAGTAGACTCCACCACACTCCGAGGCAGCACATTCCACTGCCATTGCGTGTTGTCTTAGAAGTGGCATTTCCTCTTCCCACATGATTTAAAGGGGAATACTTTTTCCAATACCTGCTTTGATGCATATGTTTATAAACTAGAAAAAATGTGTTTTACTTGTTTTCTTTTAGATTTCATAATCGGGAAATGTATGCAGGTGTAATCAATGAACTGACAACTAACATGTATTGAGAAAGTCCTCTGTCAGATGATTTAGAGTTGCAGTCTAAGATGATTGAGATTTAACTGGTGGATAACCTTCCTACTTTAAAATGGTAATAAATATCTGGTTGTACTGAATTAACTGCAGTGTCACCAAACTGAAAATGGAGTCTCCAAATGGTCCCATTAAGGATCCATGAAGTATCTCATTTCAGTCAGAGGTTCTTCAAGCTCATTTCAACAACATTTTCTGGACTTTCTGCAAGGCAGATGCAATTTCTTCCTTTGAACTGATGAATGCCTGTAGATGGATCTGAAAAAAGTGCACATCTGAAAAGTGTACATAGCAAAAAACGACAGATTTCAAATATGTGAAAAACAGCACTTAAACATAATTTTATTCAGAAGGACATACAAACATGTGCATATTTCGAAGAAACAAATAAAGGGACAGATCTTATTCCATAAAACTACCACTGCCGCCACTGCCTCTAAGAGAACTGGACAGGAACTATGCGTGGAATGTGGAAAGGAAGATGTTCCTGGAGCTGGGTGCAAACTTTATAGTTGTGCACATTGTTAGGTCTGACTCAGAATGGTCAGAGTCTAACTCAGGCGACTGGTGGAATAGTTTGTCATGTCTTTTGTTTTACCCTGCCTCATGCTTGAAGGAAGAAGAAAAAGTTAAGTAAGACGAATGATTGCATATTTTCAGGTTTGA
Source organism: Iguana delicatissima (assembly GCA_948472985.1). Taxonomy (NCBI): domain Eukaryota; kingdom Metazoa; phylum Chordata; class Lepidosauria; order Squamata; family Iguanidae; genus Iguana; species Iguana delicatissima. The sequence goes on from CAOKZL010003633.1 coordinate 19,488, forward strand.
CTGATTCAAGTGCTTTGATCTTTGCTAGATTTAGCCAGACATCCATCATAGGAATGTTGGAAATCAACACTTCAGACAATAAATAACTAGAACATTGAGTGCTGGCTCTTCCTTAGGCCAGCAGAATGAACACTCTGGCATTTTATTTTCACTTAATTCTCTGTCACCTTATCTATGGATATCTTCATTATTATGGCTTCACACCTGTATTAGCGTGTCATACTGAGACATGTTTTGAGGTTAATTAATGGCTGCTCCTAGTCTATCTCAACCTGTTTTGCATGACCGATTTCATTTTTTTCTGTTCTAAGCGACTTGAAGGAGAAAGAAGCAAAGATAGCACATACCCACATATGCGTTTGTTTTCATTGGGCATAGTTAAAATATGAAATTAACTCCCACAAGAGATATCCCTGCAACTTGGATAGCTGAGAAATTTATTAACAAATTCATGGAGGAGAAGGTCTTCACAACTACTCATTATGATGACTTTTTGCAGCTGTCAGGAACAAAAGATCCATATTTTTAAATGCTAGTTGTTAGAGAATATGAGCAGAACCTGCCTACTGCACTCGTGTCATGGTTCTGGGCTTCCCTTAGGCATCTGGCTGGCCTCTGTGGTGACAGAATGATAGACTAGATACTCCTTTGGTGTAAACTAGCTTAGTTTCTTCCTCTGTTCTCACACCCTTTCCAGCTATTGGTATTATGACAGTAGTTTTCCAGTTTGGTCATTTGTAGTCAGAAAAGGAACAATTGCCACTACCTAATACCCCAAGTTTTCTGCTATTATGGAGAAGTCCTAGCAGTCACATAGCCTGGAGTTGGGGTGGGGGGCAGGGTCACGGCTGTGTTGCGTGGGAGGCATGGCTGCATCATGAGGGGCGTGGCCATGTTGCAGGGGGTGTGGCCATGTCAAGTGGGGTGCCCCCCGAAAATTGCTGCCCAGGGCAGACCGCCCACATCGCTTCCTCGTACGCCTTTGCGTCCTAGGGGATGATGACATTGGATTTAATTTTTTTCCTAGTTTGCCATGATGCTCATTAAAAATGGCAAAACACAAAGAATTGTGGCACAATATGTCAATGACATTGTGTCCTGGGAAAGTGAAGTATTCTGCTACATCTCCAAATAGCTACTGCAGGACAAAGAAACTTCAAAAGAAGTTTTGAACCAGAAAGATCTGGATCACAGTACATGCACATGCTCCAGTCTACCACCAGATGTTTAAATCAGGCAGATCATCTCTCAGTGCACTGATATATTTTTGCAAATGAGCAATGTTAAGATGGCTACAAAATACTTTCAGCACACAGAACACAGACTCCCAGTTCAAAAGGGTTATTAATTGTTTTACAACTTTTAATTGGATAAAATATGCTTATTGCATGACTTGTGCTAGCTTTCTTATGGCCAAGATATTTATGCTGTCACCAACAGTTTTGTTAATAGCCCACATTAATAATGCAATTATCACTGTCATTACTGGCTGCAATCAATTTATTCTGACCTCATATTCCCAGCCGAGCTGTATGTTTCATTTATATATATACATTTGAACATTACACTCAATGACTGTGTATAAAACTTTGCTGCCATAAATCTGGTAGTTTTAAAGTCACCACGTAGCACTTTGTTTTCATGCTGCAGTAGAATAAGACCGCTATCCCTGTGAAAAACATTATGAAGTTAATAAACCATTTCAGTTTAGAATATAAGAAAAGCTCGGCTCAATCAGACCAAGAGTCTGTCTTGTCTGGTATCCTGGTTACCACAAAAGGCATTCCATATTTCTAAAAACAAGCAGAAAAACTCAGTGGAAATGAACACCTTTTGGAATGTGCTCAAAAGCTGTCCATTTAGACATGGGGGCAACAGATTATGGCTCTGAGATTCTTTGTGTTTGGGATAATGTAAGTTTTCTTTTTTTGGAACAGTACAAAAAATTATACACATATATGTAAAGCAGATGACTAATTAGTTGAAAATACTTAAAATAAGTGTTGATTAATTTGCTGAATTCATTAAAATTCTCACCACTTCTTATTCATGAATGAAATTCCCTAGTCATAATTGATTATTATTAAACTTGTATTTACACACAAATGAAACTTATGTGTAGTTAATCTGATTTCAGTTAATATAATGAATATGGATATTAAACTAACTTCCTCTTGATTGTTTTTGGATTTTGTTGTTGTTTTGTGCCTTGAAGACATTTCCAAATTATTGAGACTCTGAGGTGAACCTATCATGTTTTTTTCTCGGCAAGATTTATTCAGGAAAAGTTTTCCCTTGCCTTTCTCTGAGGATGAGAGAGTATGACTTGCACAGGTTCAATCCAGTGGGGTTCAAACCCTGGTCTCCTGAAGTCCTAGTTCAACACACAAACTATTACTCCATCCTGGCTCTCATGCCATTGATTTTATAGTGGATTTAATTCTTTTTACCTCTGGTTTCAGTGCGTTTACTGTTTTACTGCCAAATTTCAGCAGGAAAAAGCTCAATATCAACTTTAAAAAAGGATTTAAAAAAATTGAGGCCCACTCAGAGCGCTGGGGGCAGGCTGTAAAAAAGGGCTCTGAAGGTGCATATGGCTCACAGTCTACAGTTTGTATGCTTGATTTAGACTATTTGGCAGCATAATTCAAATGAGGAATAAGATTCGTTTGCTAAATCTGTAACTAAGTAGAAATTCACTGCTGCTGACATGCCACTCTGACTTTTTGAGTTGCTATTTTTTGCCTCGCTGCTTCAGGAGGAACAGAAGGACAGCCAGACAGCTCAAGCCAGTCTCATCAGATGCATTTAATGAGCCTCAGAAATGTGGATGGGTTTCTTTAATAAAAATAAGCCTCATACTATTTAATATGAAAAACTGAAGAAGTGTTTATATATTGCAGATTTTAGCTTTTTTAAAAAAAAAACTAGTAAAAGAGAATAAAGAATAGCCTCTTGCATTAATTCCAAACATGACCTAAGTATGCATAAACTGAGTATATGTCACTGACAGAAGTTAGGCCTAGATCATAACATAGTTTATATATGTTTTGTAGGATCACAAACTGAACTTTTAAAGTTAAGTACTTTTAGTATTTCCCAGTGTACCTTTTAAACATGAACTGAGAGTCTTCTCACATCTGGGAACCTTTTACTCATAGGCCATTCCACTATACAAACATCCATGGTAACATGTGCAATGCCAGGGGTGTGGCCAGTAGTGCAGACCAACTTCCCATTAATCTTATGATGACCACTTCATGTGATTCACATATGAACTGGGACCCTGAAACTTGTCAGTCACCCTTTCAGGAGTTTGGACATTCAGAATATACAAAACCTCTAGCTGAGGAAGTGCTGGTAGCTGTTGGAAGAACCAGAAAGCAGACATATAATCAAAATTGTAACGTCTAACATACACAGTGCTCTAAGGCAATATGAAATATCCGAGCTTTTTGTCTAAACTTATAAGCATCCATGGTAGGAGCTGTACAAACCTCTAGATATTGTTGGACTGCAACTCCTCACTATATGTTTTTATTGGTTAGGGATTCTAGGAGATGAAGTACACCAATATCTAGAGTGTTGCACATTTCCTACTCTTGTTCTACATGGTTTAGTGTGCCAAAGGTTTTGCTAACATCAAGGTAATCTAGAAGTGGAGAAGCTAGATGTTGTGGAACTTAAACTGACATCTACCCCAGTACAGACAATAGTCAGGAATAATGGGAGCTGTTGTCCAACTTTCGGAGAGCCAAAGGTTCCTCACCATGTGTAGCATAATTCTACACATGCCTGCCCACAGACAATTCCCATCTACTCTGCTGGACTTTGCACCCAGTTAACTTGGTTTAGGAATGAAGCCTATACTCACAGCAATATTCTCTAGTCAAGGTTTATACATAACAGTGGGACAGTAACATTTTATATTTCATTGGCTGCCATTTTTTTTCTTATCCATTCAAAGCAAACTTTTGCCATGGTATAAGGTAATAAGACGCTAAGAAGAAACTGAATGACAATTCAATTTAAGAAACTGTCATGCTTCTGTTTGAAACAGAATTGGGCACCATTTCAGAGAAGACTATTTAGGAAGCTACATCTTGACAGGGACATAATTTTTCTGACACCAAAGGGCAGTAGTGTCATGAACTTCATAACTTTAAAGATTTTCTTCAGTTGTGTACGTCTTAGTAATTACAATTTTTTTAAAAAAAAATCACGAATCACAAAAAAAAGCAAAAAACAACCAATCACCAGCTGACTATATTGTCATTTCGGGAAACCATTCTGAAATATAGGAAGATGTGCCAGTCATTGTCATGAGGGAATGGAATTCATTAAAAGGTCACCTTTCCCTCTAAACTGGAAAGAAAAGGAAAGACATTTGGTTGTTGTTTTTTAAAGAAAAAGAAAAAATGACTTCTAGGGCTGTGCCACTTTAGATTGAATTCAACAACTACACAGCAGCAGATGAGTGAACAAATGGCAAACAATTCAAACAGCTGTTTTCCAAAACTAACATGAAATTTTATTTAAAAATAATGTTTAAAATAGAAACAATATACTTTAAAAAAAACAGAAAATAGAAGAGGCCACTAAAGAATTAAAGAAACTCACTTATTATAATACTTACACTGTTAGAAATATTGTTTTGGGATAGGAAGAATAAAACAGCGTCAGTCGAAGCTCATGATCCAAAGAAAGGACCTGTATTGTCTGAGACAGATGGAGAGACTGTGGGTGGAATCCTGTTGGTAACTTGAGACTATAAGCATTGTATGTTTTGTGCAGTGTCCAAGACCTCACCTCAGTAAGTTATCAAACTCTTTGTGGCACTACTGTGGCTTTTAACCAGCTGTGGAAGAGGAGCAGAGGGAAGAGCAGGCAATTCAGTGGGGACTGAAGCCCATCTCAACTGCAGTTCCCAGCCAGAGAAAGTGGAATGAGATTGCAGGACAATCTCATTTTGATTCCTCCATTAGGAGGAGTGCAGCCAAGATCAGCTGCAGTCCCCCATTACTTGACTTCCTCCTTCCATCCATCTTCCATCCGCTGCTGGTAAATGCTCACAGCAGTGCCTCCACAGAGCTTGACAACTGCTGGAGTGGTGTGCATGGAATATGCACATGGAGCATTACACTCTGTATGCGTCATGAAGGATTTTGGTTTGTGCTTGTGCATCTATTAGTCAGAACACAGGGAAAAGAAAGAACCAGAGAGCATCCAGAATACTAGGAATATTTGTAGCAATAGCAACACTTAAGCTAATATGGTAATACTCAGATTAAAGTAAAGAAATATAATTGTTATTCTCCAAATTTGTGTTTTATGCTATGCCTAGATATATCTACCCAAAGCAGGGTTTGGGGTTATCATATGGTGGCAGTGGAATAATGGGGAAGGAAAGTGGCCCAATATTGGAAGAGAGACTATAGTTTATAACAGTGGTCTGTCACAAAGTGTTATCTTATCTTTGGTCTCAGGCGGAGAAATATCTTCAGCCTGTCTTGTCCAATGGCCAAATTACATGTCATGCGGGAAACTTGTGACTGGCTTTCCAAACATTTTATTTTAAAACAGCTGTCATTCATGGCTCCAAATGCCATCAAAGCAGTGATACTAGTATGATTCTATCTTTCCTCATGCAGCAACTTCAGAAGGCTGGCAATTTCAACTAGGAGAACAATGGAAAAAGGGTTAATATCTTTCCCACAACTGAAATTTGAATCTTCCTGTTCGAAAGAAAAAAAAACAAAAATATGGGGAGATTCAATCATTAATCTCTCACATAAAATGTTGTTTGGCCCTAAGGCATGGTGCAGTCAATGGAATAGAATTCTGTAAGTCAGACATGACAGAACTGGGGCACTTTTTACCAAAACTGTAATCCACTTCTTTCAGTAAGTTGGAAAAGTTTCCATTTAATTACCATGTGGCATTCACAGCTAGTTATCTAACTGACTTTTGCTTTTTCTCTTTGTAACACTGAAAGCTGTCTTCTGTCATTAGGCATATCTGCGCCCATTAATGAACTGATTTTTTTTAAAAAAGTTGCAAGCTTTTAAAATATAGGTCTATATGTGTTGTTATATTAAGATCCATAGAATGGAATCACGATCATCTCTGTCAGGAGTGTCTTGGAAATTGTGTTTGCTTTTCTTCAATGTCCTTTACAAACTGTTTGCCAAATCACATTATGATGGCATTGGAGCCAGACTTCTGATGTCTATTGATTGAATTCAAGTTAAAAATTCACAGAAACATTATGTTTCATTCTTCAAAGGGCTTCCTTTGTCAGTTAGGGCACTTCTACACTACAGTGTTAAAGTGTTATTATTCCACCTTCAACATCCTGTGGAATCCTGGTGTTTGCAGTTTGGGCGGGGGGGGGCATAATTTAGAATTCTAAACCAGAGAGCTCTTTGGTCTCAGTGAACTACATACCCCAGAATTCCACAGGATGTTGAAGGTGGAATAATAGCATGGTAATAGTGTAGTGTGGAAGGCCCATTAGTTTTAGTAAAGACAACAAAGAGTCTTTTAGTACCTTAAAGAATAACAGGTTTATTATGGCATAGTCTTTCTCTGCTACAATAAATTTGCTAGCATTTAAGAGGCCACAAGACTCAGCTTGCGTTTTCATTTCAGTATACTATATTTCATGCTTTTAAACCAATGCTCAAAGTCAAAACTTTGAAATTTGCAGGTCTTTAAATTTTGTAGTTGTGTTCCAAAATCCAAAAATGCATTCTAAATGCATATAATATGGGAAAATGAATAAAATGTATATATAGTCAGTCCACCACTTGCGGATTTGCCTTTCATGGATTTGATTATTTGTGAATTTCTCCAACCCGTTCCCCAGCCCACCCAGGTGCTTCTTTTCTATGGGAATCTTCCCTTTCAGCAGCTCCCATTAGGCAATGTAGCCCTTTAAATACCTGTTGCTGCTGCTTGGCCAGCTAAGGATGGCTCATAGACCAATTTCTCAGCCCCACAAACACTCTCCTGATGCTCCCCTGCAAAGAAAGGAAGTATAAGACTACCATGCCAACCCACCCCCTTTTCCTCTCCTTTATGTGACCAGGTTTGGACCCTGGATGTCTGTTTTCCCCACCATGCCCTAGCCTCCCTCTCACAGACAGACAGACAGACATCTTGATATTTGCATCCCTGACTCTAGCAAATGTGGAAGGCTGACTGCATCGCTGAAAATAATTTCAAAAAAATATATTATGTTAGGAAAATAGCTTACAAAAATGTATATATTAGAAAAATATTCACAACCATGTATACACCTGGAGACATATAGAAAAAAATAGATAAGTGTTTTAATTCAGATTTTTAATTCAAACTTAAGAATGAAAAATGAGAAACAGAAAGAAATCAGATTCATCTCTATGTCTCATTGCTTATGTTTTATCTGACCTTTCCTTTACATTTAATATCTTATGGCTTGCTAAGGAAACCTTGGAATAGGTACCCTTGATCTCAAGGACAATTACTTCTGAATAACACTCAAGGGGAATTACTCCTGAGTAGCACTGAAAAGGTCAGAGTCCTAATTTTGAATTGCTGACATCCATGCATGTTGATTTCTGGAAGGATTGAACGCAGGGTTGGAAACTGTGCACCCTCCAGATGTTACTGAACTGCAGCTCCTTACTAACCTGGTTTGGGCAGATGGGAGCTGCAATTAGATTACATCTGAAGGGCTGCACAATTCCTGCTCCTGATTTACATTCTACCAGAGGTGTTGAATTTCTGAGTTTCAGAAACTGAATAATCTTAAGTAGGCACTCTTTGAGCAGAATAAGAAATATGGCAGTAAGCCCTGGATGGATAATGCCCACACTTCCTCACTTTGCTGCAGCTGAGTGAGCTGCTTATGTGTATGTTTGCTGTGGCGGGAAGGAGAGGAAGTGAAACTAAAAGATCTCTGTTAAGTCCTTTGGTGTCCTTTGCATGCAGATAAGCACGTTAAGATTTTTGAACAAATGCACGTTATCTCACGGAGAATGAAAATGAGCCTTCCTATCCCCAAGTTACACATCCAGGAACAGCACAAAACTACACTAATTAAAACTTTGTGGTTGCTATAGTGACCATGCTCTTTACTTGTCTCAAAACCCTGCTGCATAATTAGTACAGTTTTTAAAAAGTAATGGTGAAATCTCATGATTATCCTAATATTTTTTTTTAATCTTTTAACAAGAGTTTCTGAACACTTGCATTTAATATTCCTCATCTCTTCTTCTTCTTCTTGTTTGGTAGACAGCCAAGCTTCTGTATATGCCAAGAATGTCAACTGGGACACTATCTGACAAGAACCATCCTTCTGCTAGTGTTCCAATCAGCCCTTCCCAGCCACGATACAAAGCTCTATTGGCAATAAGCCAAATTCAGTTTTGCTGGAGATGTTCTGCCAAATGCATTAAACAGCCCTGCAAACAATTTTAATGGGATTAGATTTGAACTCTACAGCATGAAGTTTTGCCTATCCCGTTTTCTTTTGTTCAGTTCTATAATGACAATGAGGATATATTGTGAAAAGATGATATTAGACAATACTGCATTTGACCTCAAACATTGCTGTGTAGTTGTTTTTGACTTCACAGCATGTGAAGTGCCCAGTGAGTTTCCATGGCTGAGTGGGCAAGTGAACCCTGGGGACTGGGGTTATAGTCCAATGCTCAAACCGTAGTTCTAGTAGACTCTAATGCAATACCATATTTTAGCTGCAGAGTATAGATCCTGTCAGTTTTCAATTCAAAGGTAATAATGCTGGGAACAGATTTTATACACGTAGAGAATGCACTATATATGTCATCTCCACAGATTATCTTTTTTGATGGCTTGTGAAGGAAGTAAACGGACAATATAAGCAAAGAAAGTTATGGAGGCAACATCAAGTATATGAGAAATGAAGCCTCCATTTCATTGGAAGTAATGGTCACTTAATGAGTTTTGTCAGATAATAATATAACCCATTTTTAAACATTTGGGGGAAATTGGGGAGGTGTCTTGACTTGGACAGGCTCAAGGTACCTCAGATTTACTCCAGACATTCAAGAAGACATAGGTTGTTGTGGGTTTTCCAGGCTTTGAGGCCAAGTTCTAGTTGTATTTGCTCTTGATGTTTCACCTGCATCTGTGGCTGGCATCTTCAGAGGAGCTGGTGGCATGGAAGTGAGACAGAGTATATAGACTAGAGTAGTCTCCAGGTGGGAGGGAACAATTTGCATATGTTGCAATTGGCCTGTGTGATGGCCTATTGTTAAATGGAGGTCCCTCTACAGGAAACAATACAATGGATTGCTAATGTACTTAATGCACTGTTATACATATCCCCTGACTAACAATACAACCCTGGGGGATATTCCATTTAACAATAGGCCACCACACAGGTCAACTACAACATATGCAAATTGCTTCCTCCCAACTGGGGACTACACTAGTATATATATACTGTCTCACTTCCATGCCACCAAATCCTCTGAAGATGTCAGTCACAGATACAGGCAAAACGTCAGGAGCAAATACTACTAGAACATGACCTCAAAGCCTGGACAACCCACAATAACCTATGGATTCTGGCTGAGAAAGCCTTCAACTTTACATTAAAGAAGACTTCCAAGGTACCAAACCCTGTTCCCAAAATGGGTTCAGCGTATTGGATAGCTCCTTTAAAGTTTAGACTAAAAGGCAGAATACATTCCCCATTCCACTGACATGGAAATAATCAGCTACTACAGCACATAGACCTTACTGGCTTCCATTTCTACAAGATGAAGTAAGCCGAGAGGCTCTTTGTTTAGTGGGGGCACTGTCTGTGAGGAAAGCCTTCTCCAAAGATTGCCTGGCACCTAGATGGGAACTTTTCTAGGTCAGTCAAAGCCTTTTACCATTCTTATTATCTCAGGCATTTTAAGAATCATTTTAAGGTGGGTTTTTTTTTCCAGGTGTTAGCACTTTTCTGTTCTGCTGCTGGTTTCAAATTATTTTTCTGTGTTTTGCTCTCTGCTGCTTGTTTTATCATATTTTTATTATACATTGTTTTTATTCATTGGTTATATTTCGTGTCAAACCACAGAACTTGTGCTATGGGGTAATCTAAAAGTACAATAAAAAAATAAAATTATCAAATGGATTAAATTTCTAATCTTTGTTTCTTTTTTATTAGACATTTTTTAAAAAACCTTTTACTAAACAAAAACCCAACAGAAACAAAAGCATCAATACATAACAAAAATAATACATCAACAACAAAACTAATTTTATTCATCATCCTTAACCTCCAAGGTTATGGAAATATTTAACCAGAACTATTTATAATATAGGGTGTATTATCTTATTCAGCTTTATCATTACTATTAAATCCTCATACAATAAAAATAGTGTTGAGATTTTATTAATAGATAGATAAATATTAAATTTATAGATAATTTATAGATAAATATTAAGATATGGTACATTTTATGTACGGAGTAGGTGTTCTTTTATCCTCTTTTATTTTCTTTTTTAGTTTTCATGTCTTCTGCTTTCTTTTCATATTTTTATCACTTTTTTTCATATGATTTCACTCAGATGGATATGTTATTATTAACGTTGTGTAATTTATGTCAGTTCTTTTTTTTGATTGCTTGTATAATTTTGTGATTCAATAAAATTGAAGAAAGATTAAAAAAAAAACATGCCAACTTTCCAGGAAACCAGGTCCAGATGGCATAGAGATGGTTCCTGTGGGATTTTTGTTGTCAAAACTGACTTGCATCACACCCATCTAATGTCATGTGCATCTGGTGAACTAGTAGATCTAACTTGTTACCTCTCTCTCATCTCTCTCTTGCATAATACACACATTGTGTATAAATGAAACAGGATAATAAAACACAAAGCTGCAAAAATTCCACTCCAAAACAACAACAGCAACAACAACAACAGAACAATGGGCTTTTTCATACTTTGGGGGGAAAACAAGGCGTTCTGATACTTACCGGGCTGGCGCACTCCATCCGTTGATCCAGGCTGATCCGGAGCAGTGCGTGGCTGCGCTACACACTACTCTGGGGATGAAAATGGCACTTTCCGGTTGGTGGAGGCTCTCCACCAACCGGAGAAGCTTGCCAGCATAAAGCCTGCCCCCGGAAGATTTGCAGCCTTGCGCTGGTACGAGCCTGCAAATCTACACATTAGTGCAGTGATAGAGTGGGGCGCGCTGTGCTATTGAAAGACCTCTTTTAAGCAGTCTTTCAATAGCACGGCGAACCACCAGTTCTGGTCATTCTGGAGTGGGCTGAAGTCCGGACATACATAAAGTAGTCTGGACCCAGTCCACCCCTAAGTGCAAACGTCCTCGCCGGAGGATGCTCTGCCCTGTCACTAAATCAAAGTGCAGAAAAGGCCAATATATCTAGGAAGAAAAAAGAAAGAAAAAAATTCCTATCTTTTCTATAACCTCATATTACAAAAAAAAGTTATCAGCTATGTTTATTTTCTTGCATAAAAGCGACTTTGTGTGCTCCATTTCATTCTTTAACACTATTAACATTATTCTCTTCAACTGTGGCAAAATAAGAATTCAGTTAATTTATACACGTCTAAATTTATTTTTTTAGTTTTCATCAAAAGTGACAATCATATTGGAAGTCTACAGGATTTACAACTGAATTCATCTATTTTTTCTACAACGCAATCATTTTAGCTGTCCCTATTTTTCATACCTCAACATGGCCAGGTCATAAGAATTTGCTGGGAAAATCTGACTTAATGGCTCTAAGCTAATCCTCTCAATGAAAAAAATAGTCACACTGCTCAGGTGCAGGCAAGCACCTCTGCTGTGTGCATTACCTGCCATAGCCTGGCCCAGTCACATAACCCAACCAAGACATTGAAATATTAAGTCCATTCCAGACTCTTTTTGGTTTACTCTATGAGAAAGCAATGAACTCACATCCCTTCAAAAAGGGAAATAGAATATAACCCCCCACCCCAGTTTTAACCAACTAGCTTTGCAGTTCACCAGTTGCTGAATGTCTCCCTGCCATTTTGATTCATGTCTGTGTGCTGCCCTTAGACACACAAGTCTAAGCCACATTGCTACTTCTTCACTATCCTTCTGGAATGGTAATTATAACCTCAAGGCTTCAGCCTCATCATTCATAATTTTTCTTCCCTTTTCCCTTTGGTTAGCTCTCAAGTGAGTGTGTGACTGTTTGTACCTTATGTGCATGTGTGAGTCAATAGCCCTCAATAAAACACATTTTTAGTTTACTTTTGAATCTCTGGCTGTTTCTTTTCTGGTTGACCCTGTAAACAGAGGTGGTAGATTTCATTAAGTTACCCTCTCTTGCAGGCCTCCTATTTTTGAGTTAATTAATTCCCCTTTGTCACTTGGAGGTACTGGCACCGTGGGTGGGCCCCTGAGTCACCCACATTTTGGGGTAACAGACAAGAACTTTGTTTGTCCTTGGAGAACCTAAAAGGAAGCACTGACGTCCTCTACTATCTCAGCACTCCTTTGAGTGGAAGCACCATTTTCCCACCCTGGCATTCAAGAAGGCCAGCAGTGATGCTCCAGCAGACGGGATTGATGCTACTTTTAGGTTCTCCTAGGATGGACTAAGCTCTCGCCTTTTGTCACTCTATTCGTTTTTTTAAAGTAAGAATTATCATACAGTAATTACACTGACCTGTGGCTAAGTTGACCCAAGGTTTTTGGGTCAGGTTTTTAATTAAAATTTTTAGACTTATACATGAGCATATACAGTACACGTTTTTTTTTTTTTGTTCAGGTAATTCTAGATGTTCTGCAGGATTAACAGTTAAACTTAGTGAAGAATGGGAATGGTAGAATCTTTAGGTTTCTGTTTCCTGAAATATGTAGTTTCACCAATTTTAGAAGAATGTAATTAAACTGAGGAAACATAGGCCCTTTCCACATGAGGCTGGTGAATTGACTCGTGTCATTTCTTACCAGATTTTCTGGGCTCAAAACAAGGCAGACTTTCCCTCATTTCCTTCCGCACAGCTACTGCGTATGTTCCATTCTGATTCAGAGGACTGCGAGTTCATGAATCCACACTGCCTCCACCGTGGCCACTCCTGCTACTACCCTAACCCTGCCCCATCGGTTGTGATTGCCCCCCTTTTTTTGCATGGTTTAGTACGTCATTGCATACATGCATCCTCCCCTGACCACCAATTCACATTGGTGTGAATGTACCTGTCTGCACCACTGTGAAAATACGAATTGGATTGATCTGGAAAATTGGAAAACCAATTTCTTCTTGTTTTCAAATAGCACACATTACCACCACATGGGGGTGCATTTAGTTGGAATTACGTGAGGAACGAAGGTAAATAAACCAAACCTAGTCTGCTCCAAAGTGCAGAAGACCTCTGTGGCAAGATGCATTGGCCTGGCTTAATAACCATGTGCGGAAAGGGCCATAGTCAGTTGATCTCTCTGACGGTGAATGGAAGTGGCTTGAGGCAGTTCCAGGAGAAAAATGCAGAATATACAATGGTAAAATGGGACTTGTACATTTGGAAGAGTTCCTATGTGTAACTATTTTGAAAGATGGAAGAAGCTGAGAAGTATGATTCTAACCTTGACTAACTTAAACTGCTTTCTGGTTACATTACACACATCCACATGCTCTGTCACAGAGTTACTAAACTTGGTATGTTGTCTAATGATTACTGGGTGTGCTACCTAATGAAAACTAGTAAGGTTTTGGATCTGATCTGTCAACTATTTCAACGTCCTTCAAAACAAGCACTTTGGATTTTAATAATTTTCTCTCTAGAAATGAACCAAGGAACCAGTTTTTGATCATGCTTTGACCTCCTGAAAAACTTCAAGCAAGTTTGAGACCAGTAGAAATATGGAGTTGGAAGGGGCCCTATGGTCCCTCAGGTCCCAGTCCATGTTCAGTGCAGGATCTCCAGCTGGAGCATCCCCAACAGGTAGCTTTTGAGCCTCTTTTTGAAGACTGCCAGAGAAGGAGACCCCACCACCTCTTTAGGCAATTGGTTCCACTGCTGAACTGCTCTCACTGTCAAAAAGTTCCTTCTAATGTTCAATCTACCCACCTGCAACTTAAAACTATTAGACCTAGTTCTGTCTTCCGAGCCAGCAGAGAAGAAGCCTGCCCTCCTCTTCATAGCAGCCTTTGAGACATTTAAAGAGTGCAATCATGTAACCCCTCAGTCTTCTCTTTATCAAACTGAACATGCCTAGCTCCTTCAACCTGTCCTCATATGTTTTGTTCTCTATACCTCTTATCTTGCCCTTCTCTGAACTTGCTCCAACTTGTCTCTATCCTTCTTAAAATGAAACACCCAGAACTGAACACAGCATTCCAGATGAGGTCTGACCAGTACAGAATACAGGGGGACTCTTACTTCCCTTGAAATGCAAACTACGCTTCTATTAATGCAGGCTACAGTATAATTTGCATTCTTTGCTGCAGCATCACAATGCTGGATCATGTTGAGCTTATGATCAATGTGATCAATGTGGGTATCTTCACAGTCCAGAGAGTAGCGACTGTGTCTTAGTTAGGAAGCTTAATCATGCAGGACCAGTGCTAGCTCTTATTCTCTTTACTATAGACTTTGGAAACCATATATTTATTTACCATTTACAAACCTGTGTGATATTTGGTATTTTCCCAAATTAGGAAGGGTGTGTGTGTCAGGAACTGAATTCATACACGCAAATATAACAGTGCAAATACATTATTTATTAGGAGCGTGATACATAGTACAGGACTTCAGTGAGTTAACTGGAGGCAATTAGCAAAACTTAAAACATTAAAGGCAAAGAGTTTCTCATCCCGCCTGCAAGACCTTGGAGTTCTGGTTTAGCCTGGCGGTGCTTATCACTACATTCCTATCTTTGTTTATCTAACAGTCTCTGGTTCTCGTACCTTGTTACAAGCAAGCTGCTACTTAGCTCCTACTACATGTCCCATAACTAAAATATGGAGAGCTACCTGACAGAGGGGCTGTGCAACAATTTCTACACTGCAATTAAAAATTAAAAATTCCTGCATTAGGAACAATAACACCAGCCACGTTCAACACTATCATGACTTTTATCTCACTTAGAGAAATAGCAGGGTTTTTTTAAAAAATCATTTTAATTATATTTTGTTCCAGTTAAATGTCTGCTTGTTGCAGCAAATATAAGGACATGCCAGTATGCATGTGCTTTGTGCCCCTTGATTGGGATGCATTTTGAACTGGAGAGGGAAATGTTATTTAGCAAAGGAGGGCTCAGACAGGTTTGCAGAACAATGGTTTCTGAAAAGGAAGGAGTCAAAATAGCTAACTAAAAGTAGTTGTGTAACTGGAAATGCCTTTCTGCTTTTATCTAAAAAATGCAAAATAGAGAAACTAAATTTACAATACTACTCCTGTGTAGTGTTTTTTTGGGGGTGTGTGTGATTTATTCAACTTTAGCTAATAATAGCAGCAATTATAAGGTCTGCCACATTCCAGACAATCAATTCTGGATATTTTATTGGTATTTTATGCTGATTATTATAATTATGCATATTATTAACTTTCATTCTAATTCTGCAAATCCAGTACATTAATAATTGCATTTTTCTACCACTATGTTTCAGCCTTGGTATCATTATTTATAGCAAAAATTATTCTGAAACAACCAGTATAATGTTTAATGTGGTAGACTTGAATGATGAGACTCAAGATCAAATTCCTGCTTAGCCCTCACTAGCTCTCAGAAAATCTACATTACAAGACTGTGTTGCCCTGATTTCTGGGGGTCCCGTGGGGGACATCTCAATGTGTTCAAAATAATGGGGAATGGGAATTAGCTAGAGCACAAGCTAAAGCAATGCAAGAGGCTGGGTAACGTAGCAAGATCTTGAACCCAATATTTACGGGGTCAGGCTGAGTCACAAACCAAGCAGAAGTAAATTAAAATTGTTTTCTTTATTTAAATGACAGTCACTGCGCACTTATGTACTCACTCACACAGACCTAAGAAAGTAAAGGAAGGAAATTGATAGGGGATTTTGAGAGGAATTTTTCAGGGGAAATACTACACCTGATCCTGTAGCCCAGGTAGCCAGAAGAAAGTCTGTAGGAGCGGAGATTCTCAGCATGTGGAAGCTGAGGGGAAGGCTCGGCAAGCGGAGCAGCAGCAAGGCAGGATGGAAACCAGGAGCAATCCAAAGAAGCGCTCAAAATCAGGGGTTCATATAGGGGAAAATATGCCTGTAGGGTAGTCTGTTCCTGGTGAAAACAATGGGTTTTGGGTTGGAGACAAAACCTCCGAAAGGTCAAATTTAGAATGATTGGATTCTGACGGCACTGTCAATAACGCAGACAGTATGCAAATGGGGAGTGCTTGACAGTTGGCTATTTGGCAGCGCTAATCTCGTCAAGCTGTCTGTTCGGGGCAGAGAATCTTTTGTATGCTTCGTGCATACTTAATGTAGTTTTAAAGTGTACTTGCCTGGAGGTTTCCTGAAGCTGCTTGCCGGAATATTACTGGGCTGCCTGAATAGTCTAGTATATTTCAGCTCGTTTGGCCATGTCCGTTTGTGTTTGTCCAGGGGCCTCGCAAGCATGTGGAGGGGAGCAGTTTGGGAATGGCCAATCTCTTGGTATTAAATAATAAGCCTTGGGTTCGGACTATAAACCACAGTAACAATTGATTCATTAATAGCAAGTCAGGAACCACGATTAATAGCAAGTTAGGAACCAAGAAAAGTAGCCATGCACATTCCAAGTGCAGTCTTACTACGACTTATAACAGTAATGACATTTTATCATGCACAAATACTTCTACTGCTGACCTCATCAGATCACTGTAGCTATTTCTTTCCTGAGGGCCAAAGCTACAGATTTATTATTATACTACAGGAAGTCCCCTGAGAGTGGCTGACATCTGATTCACAGAGTCTTGAAAAATAAGAACCAGAAGCAATTGAAAAAAAAAACCCCAAAAAACCCTGAGATATGGTTTTCTTCAGGTATAAAGAGCATTTCTTTTTAATAATTAGAAAAGAGCCTTGTTTAACTTATTTAATAGCAAGTCGGTAACCTTTCAAATCTGAAGTTGCACATCCCTTGCAGCTTGTTTCATTTTGTACCTATTTTTCTTCCTCTTGCCCTTGGTCTTTCATCTTTCTGTTGCATTGTTCTTCTCTCCTTCATTCTTCCCTGCCTTCCTTTCTCTGGCCACACCTTGAAGCTTTGCCACATCTCTCTTCTTTAGTGCCTTACTCTGCCTCATCTCACGCCTTTGCCATGCCTTGCTTCTTATACTTTACTACCTGTACCTCCCATCTTCTTTGCCTCATCTTGTCTCCCTTTCTCTTGCTCCTTCCACCTGACCACTGTAACTCCCACCCTCTTTTCTCCCCTTTCTTCTTCCTTGCCTCAGTTCACAACTTCACAATGCTCCCTTCTTTGCTTCTCACACTCTTCTACTGGCACGTCTCAGTTTCCTTCCTCTTCTTTTCCACTTGCCTTATGCTGCTATTAGCTCCTTAGTGTTTCACCTTGGACACATCTGCCATACATCCTATGCTCTCTCCCTTCCTCCAGCTTTTCTCACCTTGCTTCTGTTCCATGCTTCCTTCCTTTCCAGCCACTGCTGCATCTGCCACTCTCTATTTCTTACCTCTACCACTTGCCTCAATTCCCACTGCAATCTGTCTTGTTGTACAGGAGCAGTGGCTTTAGAAAATGTCCAGTGCTGCTTTTAAACAAGGGAAGAGAGGGAGAGAGATAAAGGAAAGTAGGGAAGGAGATGGTAGTAGGGGCAACAGTGTGGGAATAAGGGGGTAGAGAGAAGACAGCAATGATGGGGTGCCTACTAGTTTTCTACTGTCCTTCCCCAGCAAAACAAACTGAGATACACATTCAACTATGTATCTTTTTTAAAAGAGTGCTTTTTTCTTTTTCTTTTTTTAAAAAATACTTCCCTCCATTGTGTAAGTGGTACAGTCAGCAATCAAATACTGAGGATAGTACCCAATCTTACAATAATTTTCCAAATTTAGACTGCCGTCAGAATCTGGTAATTCACTAAATCTAGTGATGAGCTGCTAGAGAAATATAGTGCTAAAGAGACAGAACAAGAATAAATGTTTTGCACCTTAACATTTCTTAGCTCAGGACTGGATGATTCAGAGAGCCTGAGGCCTAATCAAATTAAATTGAGGGCCTCAGCTTAATTTGAAGCAGTCTCCAACAAATGATTGATCCAAACCACTGGCAAGATTAAACTCTCCTATCTCCAGCAACTTGCTGGGAAGGAGGAAGGAAGGAGTGGGGTAGACAAAGAGAGAAGTGAGTGGCCCTTCCCACTTTTGGCTCCAGTTCTGTCCACCTATGGAGATTTAAAGGGGAAATAGGGGACCCCCTCACACTTAATGCTTCCTTCTGCCTTGAACAGGAACTAGGAATTTTCCCCAAATCTCTTAATTCTAACTACCACTACCCACTGAATTCTGAATTACCTGAGCAGCACAGTGGGACTTTGCTCTGACAATTGTCACTCTCTAAGCTTATGGTCCTTTTCCTTCCCTCACCTTTCCCTTCTGAGTGAGAGAAATCCTATCTAAGTGTGCTGATGAATGGTGTGGGAATGTAGAAGAAATGGAGGTTTTACAGACAAGTATTTATTTTAAGGCATGCAAGTAAACAAGAAAATAATACTCATGAAAGGCTCCCTCTTCTCAGGTACACTTAAGTTACAAGTAGTTATAAAAACAAGTACATTCTCCAGATCAGCCAAACTTCCAAAATAACAAAAGACCTAGTGCAACTAGTTAGATTCATTCTAAGTTACTCACAGCAAGTTGGTCATTTTCTGAGATGCTCTGCAAGGGCAGGGCCAGAAGATGGTCTACCTGGTATCCATGCCCCCCCCTTTTTGATGTTTTTGGATGTCCCCTTTGTTCTCTCTGTACTGCATGGTCTCTGAAGGATTTTATAACGTCTCCATTGAACCCTCTTGAAGATTCTCACCTTTCTCTCCCTGATTGGGCAACTATCTCTCATGACCTATGATGCTAACCCTAATAGTTCATTAACCCTTTATATGCCTGAAGGGAGAACTATCCCCCTTCAGCATTGAAACCTGGATAATGGGAAACCCCATTATCACACCAGGGGCATGTAGCCCCTGAAAAATTATCCCTACTCTTTTAGAAAAGTTTCCTCAGCTTTATCCTTAAAAAGAACCCTACTTCCTTATTGCTTTTCTTAGCTTGATTGCAATACTCTCACATCACTGACCAGTCTTCTGTCTAGCCTAAAAAAATAAAAATAAAAATCAATTAATATATTTTCAAGAAGGAAAGATGGATGAACAGTGGGTTGTGCATGGCCCACTGACATCCTATAAGGGGGCAATGTGGCACCCCAACTCCTTGCAGTTATCCACTGGTGTTCTAGGAAATAGCATATCGAGGTATAGAAAGTGTAGCCTCTCTCATTCCTCTTTTTATATAGTTTGATATTTTGTGCTAAAATGAAGCATAGAAGAATAACTGTGAGCCTTTGTCAACCTACATCATTATATATGCAGCTGCCTCCATAATTAAATACCTTCAAAGCAGCTTTGATGAAAAGGCAACACAAGGATAATATGCAAGGGGAAAGTAAGTTTTGTGGATGTCACTATAACCTTTATATTTTCAATTTTCTGTTCAACGAAGACTGGCGTTTGCTCGAAAAGAATATATTTAGAAGCTGTAGGTGGGCAGGACAAAGTAGGGGAAGATTCACAGAAGGAAGCCTAAATATTCTTTTAGTTGATGATTCTTATATCTCTTTAAACCATGCTCAGTTCAGTCTGTACACAGGTGCATAAAAGGAGGAAGAACATCCAGCTGTCTCTATTTGTCTGATCTCCACACTGCAGGATCTTCTTACACCTTTGGATGAATGCATAAGTTTTCAATTGTTTTAACTTCTTGCTTTTAATAGAATTGTTTAATTGTTTTTAACTTTGGTATAATTAAGATTTTAGCTGCGTTTTATTTTAATTTGTTGTAAGCCACCTTTGACCTCAAGCTAGTAGAAAGACTAGATATAAAACAAACAAACAAACAAACATGTAAAACAGGACAACACTCTTCCTGAAAGCTGCTACTATCTATTGATAAACCCAATATTTAACCAGTTTTCAGAGGGTTAGCCTTATTAGTCATTAGTCTGTTGCAACAAGAGTGACAAAAAGAATTGTGGCACTTTGAAAACAAATAAATGAAAGCCTTATAATAATATAACAAAGAAAAATATAAATATAAAACTCCACAGATTATAATTTCCTGAGTTAAACACTGGTGAAGTGGGGACATTGTAAATAGTAAGACTCAAAGGAAATGAAATGAGGAAGGTACACACAGTGATAGCTACTTGAACAATGGTCATTTCTAAGACCTTTTGGATGAGAACCCTAGACATCCTGTTGTAGGTCAGCCTATTAACATGTAGGCTGGCATCCTGTTAGTGGCATTCACAGGCATAAGTCATCCGTGTCATGGTGGTGGTTGTGGTGTGCCTTCAAGTTGTTTCTGACTTTTGGTGACCCTAGGGTGAACCCATCATGGGGTTTTCTGGGACTAAGAGAATGCAACACACCCAAGGTTTTCATGGCTAAGCAGGGAATCAAATCTTGGTCTCCACGTTCAGAGTCTAATGCTCCAACCACTACACCACATTGGCTCTCAAGTCAATCTTATACCTGTGTTTACCTGTTTTTGGTTGGTGTGGAATTCAGTATTCCCTTCTTCCCTCTGCAATTGCTGAAGCACCCCTCCCCCTGATTTAATAGAGAGTTGTTGAGCTGTTACCCTGTGAACTGGGGGTCCTGGAAGGGGTGCCCAAATAACCAAACAACAACAAGCAAAGATGGGGAAGTTAACTGGAGCACTCACTTAAGCTAACGAGAAGCAGGGTAACTTTGCAAGAATCTTTTGACCCTATGTATATGGGGTCAGGTCAGTCAAGCAGTCAGACAGGTTTAAAGTAGCGAAAATGATGTTTTATTAAAGACAGACAAACACTTAAGACAACACAACCACATAGCTAACTAAGAAATAAGAAATGAGAGTTTTCGGGGGAAATGGGTGATATGACACCTTTCTCGAAGTCCTGAAGAAGCTGAAGATGGTAGTGAAGAAACTCAGTGTGGTGGCCAAGGGGAGTTCACTAGACAGAGTGGCAGCAAGGCTGGGTGGAAGTTCCCGAGGAAGCTCTCGGAGTGTGGGGTTTTTAGGGGGGGAAATATGACCTTGGGTCAGTCTGTACTTGGGAGAGAACAATGAGGTTTGAGCGCGAGACAATGTCTCTGAAAGGTCAGAATTTAACATGATTGAGTTAAGTTCGAATTGACAATGGGATGGCTAGTATGCAGATGCAGCTTGCCTGGGCGGTGGAGTGTCCAGCTCGCCAGGGTGCCTGCTCGGGGCAGGGGGCTCTTTGTATCAGCATGCATCCTTAATGAAGTGTTTGTTTCGGGAGGTCTTCTAAAGCAAGATCTGGCTATGTCTGGCTTGCTTAGGTGGAGAAAGGAATGTTTCAGCAATCAATAGCCATACCTAGCTCCGTGCTTGTTCGGGGGCCTCACAAACACTTGGCTGAGAGTGGCAAAATAAGACCTAATTGTAATATCAAAATGATATCTAATATCTACCGAAGCCAGGCCAGTTCATGGTGATAACAGAGTCCCCTCCATGGCCACCACATACCTGGGGAAGAGTAGTTGAAGGGGATTGGAGAAGAAGGTGGCAATGACCCCATAGCCACATGCACAATGGTCACCTCATCCATTGACATCTTCAGAGGTTGCTGGCAGACCTCAGCAGATGTTGTAATTGTTTTGTCTCTGGAGATAGAGACATAGCCAGATGCTTCTCCACCCCCCTCCCCATCAAAACAGGCACAGAATGACATGGGGAGGGGATTGCAGAAGCTCTATGGTAAATCTGAGGGCAGTGCCCTGGTGGCGCAGTGGTTAAATGCCAGTACTGCAACCACAAGGTTGTGAGTTCGATCCTGCCAGGCTCCAAGGTTGACTCAGCCTTCCATCCTTTCACAGGTCGGTAAAATGAGTACCCAGCTTGTTGGGGGCAATTAGCTAAAAATACATTGTAAACTGCTTAGATAACACTAGTTGATAGGAGGTATAGAAATAACTGCTATTGCTATTGAATGTGCAGCTGTAACTACTACACTGTGCTGAGCAATGCGGGGTGACAGTAATAGTGTGAGAAAAAGACTTTGCCACTGTTCAGGCCATAGAAACCAAACCTCTTGATAAACTTTTACTTGGTTGTTTTGTGCTGTTATCTGTCTTTGAGTTTTCTTTGAAGAATGGCCATTTTAAAGTCAATTATCACATTTTTATTATTTATTATTATCAGCATTTTTGTCACTGGAAACATGACAACCTTGTCTTGACTTTCTAGGTAAAGCCTGCTCATGGTGAAAAATGAGATGAAGCCATGTTTGGCACATTCCAGGAGGCTGACAAATGGGAAAAAAACAGAATAAGCAAAACATTCCACTATTATTAAACCAACACAAATCTTAGGAGGTCAAGATCTAAATGTAGGTCAAGATCTCAGTCATTCTCAGTCCATTCTCAGTCCAGTACCTAAAAAAAATCAATAAATATTGTTTGGTTAATAATGCTGTCCTATTTGATGGCAGAAGTAACATAGCCTAAATTGTCCATTTATTTTTGCATGGAACGGACAATTTGCTCAGAATTATGATGATCATATCTTCTATTTCACGGGAGACAATCCTCTCATTAAATGGCTGTCAAAGGATACTGCTCTGTTTAAAGGGCTGTCCAATTTAGAGATTTAGAACTTTAAGCAAGGGTGTGTAGCGGTCACTGAAGTTGCCAATCTTATAGTTAGCACCCAGGTAGAGGACTTTTTACCAGAAACCTCTTGGTGACAATTGCTGGCAAAATGGGGGGTTACAGTGCTCAAGTGCTGTTTTTCCCATTGTTGCACAAGGAGGTACCAAGTACCTCCCTGCCAAAAGCTTTCCACAAATTGTGAAACAGCTGCTAAAGAGTGCCAGGCACAGGTCCATCCCACCCATATGGCCCCTGAAAGTTTGAGTGTCCATGTGCTAAGACAGCACCATTGTGCAGTCACCAGCTAGTAGTCATCTCCTTCCCAGACCTGTGCATAAGTACAGAGGTGAAGATTTATGCTCTACTGGCATTAAATACAATGTCATCCATGACATGCACACAGATCATCTGGTTGCAATTTCCCACTATGGTGAGAAGTCTTGTATTTCTGTTTAAATTATAGCAATTATTTCTCAATCTGTGCCTGTGCCTATAAATTATCATACGCAAATGTGTGTCCTCTATTGTCTTTTTGTTGACCTAGCTGATACATTTCCTTTGACAATGAGGAAGGGGCCATCCTACTGGGAACAGAGCCTTGTGTTTTTGTACATATTTCTAAGCCTGTATTAACTGTGTTTGTTTAGCTTATTTTATTTATAGCATTTTGACCCCATTTTAATATAAAAGCCTGGAGGCAGTGTATTAATAAAATAAAATAAATGGCTTGAAGCCAAACAACCTCAGCTATTGATACAAGAGGAAGATGTGCACTGATGGGGCCTTTGAAATAAATCTGCCTGTCCTGCTGTTGAATACTAAGCCAGTTTGTAATGTTTAAACACATATTTTCATTAGATTTTTTAAAAATATGTTCTAACATAAAAGAGAAGGAGAAACAAAGAAAGAAAAAAGAAGGAGGAGTGGAATAGATATAATATCTCTTAGTTGTGTGGTCTAGGCATATTAAGTAGCTGTATTTTCTCTCTCTCTCTCTCTCTCTTTTATATATTCTTGAAATTGGCATCTTTAAAATAAACATTCATGAGTAGCTAAAGTAGTGAGATGAGTCAGATTGTAATGTCAGTGTTACCCTGTTTACTGGGGGTCCCGGGAGGGACACCTAAATAACCAAGCAACAACACACAATTTTGGGGAAAATTAGCTGGAGCACTCACTTAAGCTAGCGAGAGGCAGGTAACTTAGCAGGATCTTGCAACTCAGCGTCTACGGGGTTAGGTCAGTCAAGCAGCCAGACGGGTTTAAAGTAGTGGAAATGATATTTTATTACATACAAACAAATATTAAAGACACCACAGTCACACAGCTAACAAAGAAATTAGAAGTTGAGTCAAGGATAGAGATTTTCAGGGAAAATGGGTGATACGACACCTGTCTCGTCGTCCTGGACCTTGCGGGAGAATCCAGGGGTGCAGAGAAGAAGCTCAGCTCGATTAGCTGAGGGGAGCTCGCCAAGCTACACAGCAGCAAAGCTTGATGGAAGTTTGGAGTGATCCGAGGAAGGTCTCGGAACCAAGGGTTTTTATAGGGTGAATTGGGACTGCAGGCTGTGCCTTACTCGGGGACAACAATGAGTTTTGGGTGCGAGACAATGTCTCCGAAAGGTCACAATTTAGCATGATTGAGTTAAGTCTGAATTGACAAAGAGGTAGACTGTATGCAAATAGTCAGTGCTTAGCATTTAAGCTTTTAGCTTGCCAAGTTACCTGCTCGGGGCAGGGAGTCCTTTGTAAACAGCGTGCATACATAATGAGGGTGTTTGCAGAGAGGTCTCCTAAAGCGGTGATCTGGCTATTTCTGGCCTGCCTGTATTGTTTTGGGATATTGCAGTTTTGGTGGCCTAGCCTAGTTCTGTGCTTGTCCAGGGGCCTCTCAAACACGTGGAGAGGGGTGGTGGAAGAGAGCCAAATTATTGATATCAAAATGATATCTTTATGCTACCTCCAAGGAGGCCTAACCTGCAGTAACATCAGTGCAATACAAACAGTCAGGAGAGCCTTTGCTCACCAGGTCAAATACTTATTTGCTAGTACAGCTGTTCATGCACTCTGGAATCAGGTTATACCAGCCAAAATAAATTCCTAGTGTTGTGTCTGCTGAATAATGTGAAGGGAGGGCCAGGGGGACATTTTAACAGAATAAGTGGTAGGGAAGAAAAAGTGTTAATACCTCCCAGTTCACAGCTTCTGGCAGCTTCTGGCTGTACCTTTCTTGTAGTAGAGGAGATCTAGTACTAGCAAGGGAATTTATGGATGTATTTGTATATGTGGAAACAAGAGGTTGGATAGCTACTTTTTTGAATTACAAGTTCAAGAGACCAAGATGCAACACAGAGATTTCACAGTGCAAAGTTATACCAGTGAAAACTGGTCTGTTCAAACTGTGGGATTTTTGATCAAGGCTGTTGCAAGTTTAGGACAAGGAACAGCTAATTTTAAGCACATATGGCCTATTAATTTTGAGAAGAGAGAGTTAAATCTGTGTTTTGCTCTTTCTGCAAAATCAATTGGACTTGAAGTGCTTGAGACTGCCTCAATGCATTCACTTGCAAGAGAGCTCTCACCTCTGATTCTTATACACCCTTTTAAAGGACTATCAGTGAAACCACTTTCAGGAAGTAGAAGCAGTAAGTTGCTTCTTTTAAAAAGCAAAAAAATGAAACAAAACAAAAACACCAAACAAATAGCAACTGCAAATAGGGAAACGTGACTTGAAGCTCATAAAAATGATTGAAGATCATGATGCAAAATGCTTCTGAAATACAAACCAAAGACTTGAGGGATATTTTGTAAATGAGTAAACTGTTCACAAGGTTTTTCTTTTCTTTTCTTTCTTTCTTTTTTGTTTTTTGTTTTCCCATATTAACTGTAAAAATTTCATTTGTGTTTATAATTGGACAGAGGCAAATATTGTGGAATCCTACAGATAACCACCAGTGAATATTCTGTGGTGTTTATAGCTTCTGTAAAACTAATGAAAATTTTAGATGATGTTCTGTAACTATCTGAGGGGAAATGATTTCTGGACAAGTTCTCCTTTCAATGGACAATTAACTTTGCAAAACAACTACAAATAAAAGCAAATGAAGTAGAAATGGCAATGCTCTGAAGAATGGAAAACAAAGGCCATTTTCACACTGGGGTAAAACCCCGCGGTGCGACGACTGGAGACCGAGGTCGTTCACATTGCGGGATGAGCTAGCGTGGTTGGAAATGGTGAGGCGCCACACCTCCAACCACTCCAGCCCAGCCACAGGGGTGGCGCTGCGAGTTTTTTAAAAACCACCTTCCCAGGTGGTTTTTATCAAACTCGCCTGCACTAATCCGTGGCAGCTCCCAGTGAGAATCTGCAGAGACGCGGTAGTGCATCTCTGCAGATCTGCCCGGGGGCGAGCTTCCAGCTGGCACGCTGCCCTGATTGGCAGAGCACCGCCGGAAGCCGCCGGCCGCCATTTTGGGCACTGCCGAACGCCGCCGAAATTCAGCGGCGTGTGAAGCAGCGGAACCGCGTTCCCCGCAGGGACGGAGCAGGGATGGAACAAAACGCAAGCAGGTAAGCTCCGCCCCTGTGTGCGCTGCCCTGTTTCGGCCTCCCCACGTGAGAAAAGGGCCAAAATGCTTAAAAGTCAGAGATGTAATTCCTTCATCTCAGCATGATGTGAATACCATACTGAAGATTTTAAAATATCCATATTGCATGAAACTAGTTTAACTGGCAAACAGAAGAGGGCAAAACTTCACACAAGAATATGGGAAGCTGCTTATATAGTGAGACATACTGATATATACTACTGGTACATCTAGTTTGATATTTTCAAAATTGATTGGCAGTGGTAATGGTTCTCCGGGGTTTCAGGAACGAATTTCTCCAGCCATACCTGAAAATGTCACAAATTTTTGCAAAACATGTGCTATCTTTCCATTTGCTTGCCTTCAGCAATGTTTGCTATCACTATATATAGAATATTAAATTCCACCTCATTCAAATGGATCTACAGGGCAAAACTGCCCCGACATGGTGCCCTTCAGATATTTTGGCTGACAGCTCCCCTTCTTCCCAACCACATGGGCAATGGTCAGGCATGATGGAAGTTGTAATCTAAAATCTCTGGTGGGTGCCATATTAAGAAGAGCTTTTATGAGATCTTCTTATATGCAGTAGATTCTGTAAGTTACTATACAATGAGAGAATAGAGAACTTTCAGTGACACTCTAGTTATTTGTTCTGTCATCATCTACTGTTTTTTCAGACAGTAGGCCCAATTTTTGTGCCCCCTTTGTTGTGGTATATCTCCAAGTCATTTCTGACTTATGTCTGACCCTATCATGGGTTTTGTCGTGGCAAGATTTGTTCAGAGGAAGTTTGCCCTTGCCTGCCTCTGAAGCTGAGAGACTTGCATGAGGTCACCCACGGGGTTTCCATGGCTGCACAGGAATTTGAACCCTGGACTCCTCGAGTCTTAGCTTACCAGATTGGCTCTTCTGCCCCTGATTGCTTTTGTTGTGTGCCTTCAAGTTGCTTCCAATTTATGGTGACTTTAAGGTGAACCTATCATGTTTTTTTGAGGGGTGAAGCACCCAAGGTCACCCAGTGAGTTTCCATGGCCAAGCGCCCCTTATCTCGTGATATAAATAACACATACATACAGCCTCTCAGTTAATTATGTGACCTGGTCAGGTGGTTTAATATCCTCCTTCTCTTTTATAGTCCTGAACAGGAAGTTTATCAAGTCTCTTGTAGAATAAAATGCAGTGGGGACTGGGTTCAGGTTGCTTGGTCATGAAAAGGGTAGCCATATGGCTTTCTATTCAAAGAGCAGCATTCTATCTGAATGCATCTTCTGTTTGAAGGGCTGTATGATAGAAGCCCAATTATAAAATAAAGACCCTAAGAAGACAGAGTAGAAATCCTGAGTTTGCCCATCAACCAGTGGTGGGCAGTGTTCTGAACTGGAGGGAGATGAGTGCCTCACCCTACAGTGGAGGGATGAGGCACCCTTTCTACTTGGACCAAGAGGCACTGGTTGATGTTGGACTGCCAACTGAGAATGCATGGAACCAAGTAAAAGTCACAGGCTTCTCCACCACTCTGATGCAACCCATGATAATGATCTCTTCATTCACCTACTACCATTTTATTCAGACTTGTCCTCTTCTTGATGCTGCATTTCCTTTTTCCTGGAGATGCATATTATACAGACCTGTTCTGGCAATTGACTTTATTAGTCACAAGAACTGTAATTTTTTAAAAAAATTCTCCCTATTCCCTCACCTTGGCTGGGAAAGATGTTAGATTCTTCCATTTAATCTAGTTTTACATGCTTCCAGGGGGAAGATTTGCATTTAAATGAAAAACAAACAAACATGTTTTACACCCAGCAATAAATACTTTAATCACAAAGGGATAAAGGGAAAATGGGTATCTGGGGACCATTATCACTATTTTGAGCATAATTATGAGTCTAGAGATGTATTAGAATTCAGATTTGCTGACTAGAGCTTCATTTCACCAGCCATTTATTTAAGTTCAGACTACTCCTACAAGCAGCCATGAGCTTCACTGAGATTTCTCTCCTGTTGGTTGCTCAGGCTATATTTCCCAGGAATTTCAATAATCATCCATAGCAAATTATCCAGAATTGTCCTCCAAAACTTGAATATGTAGAAAAAAGAATCAAATACGTTTTGCATGGCTTATGGGTGTTTACCTAGCACAGCTTTTTAGCCTGTTTTCCCTCTTTGCTCTTAATGTTAGTGCTTGCTTTTAGCATTCAAAAGAGCTGAAATATCACTTCCTTTTTGGGCTAATTCAGACAAAATATACTGGAGTGTGTGTGTCTCTATGTGTGTGATTTAAATTAGAGGATGGGGGAATCTATGAGCCTTCAGATGTGTTGGACACCATGTTGGAAATCTGTCCAGAGACGATGGAGCTGCAGTCTGACAGGAGCTTAAAGGCCACTGTTCTTTTCTGTTTAAATGGTGCTGCTTATGTGTGGTAGGAGAGTGGTACGTTTGTCTGCCAGGCATAATTATCTTGCATTCTGAATATTCAGACTTCATATGTAATCTTTGCAAAAAAAACAACACACATAGGCCTTTTCCGCACTTTGGTTTTAGAACAGTGCAGAACGTCCTCCAGTGAGGACGTTTGCACTTGGGAGACAACTGGGTCCGGACTACTTTAAGTAGTTCCAGACTTCAGCCCGCTCCGGAATGTCCAAAAGTGGTCGTTCTTCATGCTATTGAAAGACCGCCTAAAACAGGTTTTTCAACAGCACAGAGCGTGCCACTCCATGGCTGCGCTCTGTTGCAGATTTGCAGGCTCGCACCAATGTGAGCCTGCAGATCTTCCGGGAGCGGGCTTTAGGCTGGCGAGCTTCACCGGTTGGTGGGGAGCCTCCACCAACCGGAAGATGCCATTTTCATCCCCAGAGCAGTGTGTAGTGTGGCCACACACTGCTCTGGACCAGCCTGGACCAGCCGAGGGACCACTCCAGTCTGGTGAGTACCAGAACAGGGTGATTTCTTTGCCAAGTGCGAAAAAGGCCATTGGCTCAAGTTACAAGTTTGTTAATACACATAAAGCCTATCAAATTGTTCCAACATTTGGTGCTATGCTTACTAGAGTTTGTCAACTTTAAACCTATGCAAATGCCTTCTTTCTTTATATAAACACAGGCATATACTGAAAGACATGTATACTTAAAGCAGAGCTTTTCAAACTTTTCATGCTGGTGACTCACTTTTTAGACATGTATCATTTCACAACACAGT
Source organism: Iguana delicatissima (assembly GCA_948472985.1). NCBI lineage: Eukaryota > Metazoa > Chordata > Lepidosauria > Squamata > Iguanidae > Iguana > Iguana delicatissima. The sequence continues at coordinate 49,161 of CAOKZL010003633.1, forward strand.
AATTCAGTAAGTGGAGGCAGCCCCACCACCCAAGCATGGCCCACTGCTGCTGTCCTTGCTGGCATCTTCCTTGGCCCAGGGTGGCAGCAGTGGCAAAGGCAGCCCCTTCACCTGGGCCTGGCCTGCTGCAGCAGTGGAAGAGGCAGCTCGTCCACCTATTATGTTTGCATGACACACCGACACACTGCAGGCAACCCACTAATGTGTTGTGACACAGAGTTTGGAAAACTCCAACTCAAAGACATTTACATTTAAAGATCACCAGTGTGATGTGGTGGTTTGAGTGATGGACTACAGCTCTTGAGACTGGGATTTGAATCTCCACTCAGCCATGGATACCGACTAAGTGACCATAGGCAAATCACAGTCTCTTAGCCTCAGAGGGTGGCAAAAGCAATCCGTCTGAACAAATTTTGCCAAGAAAAGCCCATGGTAGGTTTGCCTTAAGGCCTCCATAAGTCGGAAGTGAAGTAAAGACACATGACTACAATACATATGCATTTGATGATGTTTATCCATTACATATTTGTTTCATAAAACATCATCAGAACAAAGGTGGTGCATTTGTAGCCATTGTAATGTGTGTATCTATTGAAACACAGCCTGGTTGGGGAAAATGGATGTTCTCTAGATCTGAGCTTTCAATTGTTAGCACTAAAATAAATAGCTATCATAAATGTCCGAAGAGGAGGGAGTAAAAGGAAGGGGGAGGGGGAGAGAGAGGAGTAAAGGTTCAACAACTACTCAACAAATGTATAATACATAAATATTAAAAGAAATGATCTTTTAGAGAAAAGAGAAAATTAAATCCTTATTCACAGACCTTTTTGCTAGAGAAATTGTAATGGACTGACATACAGATTTTGGCTTGATCTATGAGAGAAGAAGTGAAGTAAATCGCAAGATAAATTATCCATTTTCTTTGTGGACTGAAATGAATGATCTACAGAATTTAGTAAGTGTCAGATTATTGCAATGAGCCTAACTCTGGATAAGACTGGTGTGGGGATATGCTGGACTATTTTAGCCAACACAGCCTAGGATTTCCTATGTCGTTTCCACCCTCTCACATATAGCATGGTTTTTCCCAGTCACCTTTTGGGGCTAAGTAGAAATATTTAGCCATGCACTGATTGGCTGTTGGAAATTTTTTTCACCTGTTTCATGCTATACCTAATTTTGTTGTTATTGTTCTGTGGATTGCATTTTTATCCAGCTGGTTGACTTTAATCTGATTTTACTTAGTTATTGCAACTGTTGAAGTGCAGACACTCAGTTTCAATTTGTTCTTCTTGAGACTTCTGCTGGCAACAAAATTTCTTCCCCATAATATATAAGATTGCAGGAAACCACTGGGAGATGTCATCTGGAGATTTGCAGTTGGATGTCACCAGTATGCTATGATACCCAACTCTGTCTTTCCTTTCCATCCAATTCCAAGGAAACTGACTCTCTACTAAGCCAATGTCTGTTATTGGTAATGGACTGGATGAGGAAAAACAAACTGAAGTTTAATCCATACAAGACAGAGGTGCTCCTGTTCAATTGAAAAACTGTGTTGAAGGGGTTATATTCCCTATGAAATCTCAGGTTCACATCTGGGGTGTGCTCCTGGACTCAGATCTGAGCATGGATGTACAGCTTAAAGTGATGTCCGGGAGTATGTTTGTACAGCTAAAAGTGATGTGCCACTTATACCCATTCCTTGAGATGTCAGATCTGGCTATGGTTGTACATACATTTATTACATCTCATTTGGATTACCGTAATTTATATTACGTGGGCTTCCTTTGGAAACTGTTCAGGAACTCCAGCGGGTCCAAAATGCTACAACCAGGTTGCTGACTTGGGCAGGTGGTAGGAATCATATAACTGCCTTCCTGAAACAGCTCTGCTGGATTCCTTCAGAATTCAAATATGTTCGTTAAAATTCCACACAGCTTGGATTCAGGCTATTTGAAAAACTGTATCTCCCTACATGGGCCTGCCTGTGCTCTAAGATTTCCAGAGGAAGGCTTTTTCTCAGTTCCATAATTATCCCAGGCACATTTGGTAAAGACAAAAGAGAAATCCTTTCAGGAGACTTGGAGGTCCAATTGTCCCCCTTCCTGCTGTCTTTCTATGGGAAGGACTTTTTATTTAAGGAGGTACTTGATTATTAGTGTGTTGTGGCAGATAAGGTTTTTAATGTGTGTGTGTGTGTGTGAGAGAGAGAGAGAGAGCGAGAGAGAGAGAGAGAGAGAGCGTGTGTGATGTTTTTATTATGTTTTAAGCAACTTTTAATGCTATCTTCAACTTGTTTTAAATGATGTTTTAAAACAGAAATTTAATTTAATTGTGTTTCACCTTGTGTATTAAGAGCTTTTTATTGTTTTGTTATTTTAAAACATTGTATGCCACCTTGGATCCTGCGCTAGAAGAAAAGTGGGATATAAATAAAACAAAGTAACAAAAATAAATTAAAAGATGAAAGAATTCAACCATTTACTGCCTCCTGAATTGAGGGGAAATGTGAAGTTGGTTCTTATCCCAAGATGACTCCATGCTTCAGCAGAAATGCTATCTAGTGCCACATGGGGGAATCCTTTGTGACCTTTGGTTCTTCCAAGAGATCAAGCTAGGATGACATATTACCCTGTTATATACCCTGAGTTTTGAGCCTGGAAATCAATCAGTTAAGGACACTCAGTCGAATCAGCTCCCAGAAGCAATTCAGGCCCCCAGATCTGTACTGCAGTTTCCTATACTGAATAAAGTTGTGGTCTTAATTCACCTGTTCTTATGTGTTCTGTCTTCATTCAGGTAGGAGTGCAATAAACCATTTAATATAGATTAAAAATAAAAGGTCTATTTTTTAAAAAAAAATAAGTAAAGGAAATATATAGTTCTGGAAGTCCTAGTATTGATGATGATTGTAAAATGGGGATGGGAAACATTTGACTGCTGAAATATTTTGGGCTATAATCTGTGACCATTAGTTAACAGAGGTAGGGCTGATGGGAGTTCTCTCTCTTGTAGAGAAGGTGGGATTTTCCTAGATTATTTCATGTGGTATCTTTAGATGTTGTTTTCTTACTCCTGCATTGATGGAAATATAGCAAACTTAGATAAGTTTCAGGCAGCACTTTCAACTGAATGTGAATTTGTCTGATCTTTTCCTCTTACCCTTATTTAAAACATAAGCACAGCCTATTCAAGTTATTTTATACGTATCTATCTATTTATCTATCTAAAATCTCATACTTCCTCTTTCTACTCAGCAAAGAAACAAAATGTTGCGTGTGTATCAGTTTGAAAGATAATTGGAACACTGAAGAATATAGCCTTACAAATTTGCAGAATTGTGTGCTATACTGGCTAGATTTAAAATATCTGTAGAGTCTATCCAGAGCATTTATTATTTATTTATGTCTAGTAAATTTCAAGCTCCATCTTACTACCTAACAGAGGAAGAAGACAGTGGAATCATGCATACAACTGGGTAATAATAGGAAATTTGAAGATGAGAAAAAAAAGTTGTACATTTACACTGTCCTGATTTAAAACACGGGCACCATCTGTCTTGTATTATTTATTTACATATTTTAAATCTCATCTTCCTACCCCAGAAAGGAACAAAATGCTGTATATATACATCTGCTACAGAGATAATTATACCAATCACCCAGAGGCATGATACATCAGCCTGCTACTTGGTTTCTGCATTGAATAGTGAGGAAACAACAATTTTGACTGATGAACCAGCACCCAGAAGTGGACTGGTAGAAGTTGTGTTTTGCACCGAGAAAGTAAATAATAAAATTAGGGAGTGCATGCATGATTAATGTGCGGCCATTCTGTGACCACATGCTTGTTACAAAATACATGCCTGATAAAGAATAAGCTCCAGTGCAATTAATCCCATGGAACACTTATTACATTTCTGTGCTTTCTTTATGACAGATCTCCTTTAAATAACTTTTGCTGCTGCAGCCCAACAAGACTTAACTCAAGACTTAAAACCCTAAAGTCCATAAAATATTTATTTAAAATTGCTCACTGAGGGTCATCAGATTTGGAGAGAAGGGAGAAATAAGTAAATGCACACACTCATGTTTTATCATTCTGGAGTTCATCTGAACACTCACTCATACTGATTCCAGCTCTCTCTTCCCATAAACACAGTCTTCCTTTTATACAGAAATTTCTTCGAGAACATTCTTGGTGCAGCTATGGAATTCTGGGATGCAACAGACATTCTGAGAATGTAGTGGCACAACATGGACAACACTAGAGTTCAGTGCAGCTACAGAGGCAGCTTCCGGATGTATGTGCAGTAGCAAGAAATGTCATATACTTTCTCTTAGCTGCTGTGTCAGTTACTTGCATGCTCTCACCGCATGCAGAAGCAACAAGTGCTAAGTACATTTTTTTAAATACCAAACAGCTATTAGAACCTTTTGAATGTTTGAAATATTGTAATGGAACTTTGTACAAATGATATCTATTACCAGCAAAAAACTCCTGCTCTTTGAGATAAATGTATGATTGTCTGTCCATTTGTCTGACTTTCTTTCTTTCTTTCATTCATTCTGTTTTAACTGTAAAAGTTCATAACATTTCTGCAAGCCTTCACAGGCCCTCTGTGAGGACAACAGAGCCTCCCAGCAGTTCGTGGACTACAGGTTAAGAACCACTGATCTAGTCCATTACTGCACACAGGAAATGACTCAGAATATCCACTGAATGTCTTGCGTCATATTTTGATGGCTGAGATAGCAAAATCATGACAAATACATAATGTAGGTCAAGGACAGAAACTTTGTGGCCCTCCATATGTTGTTGTGCTGAGCCTTTCAGAATTCTTTACCACTGTCTATACTGGCTAGGACTTTTGACAATTGCAGACCTGCATCTTGATGTGTGTAGGCTACTGACCATAGTGATCAGTATGTGTTATCTGAGATGTTCCATACATTTATATTTAATGTGGATAGTAGTTGGGCTAAATTTTGTTTAACACAGGTTTCTGAGAAAGCTGCCAAAGATAAATATTACAGCAAAAATATCAAGTTTAGCCATACAAGGACCTTGGCGGTCACAAGACATTAGGATCTCAAATCCATTGATTTAAAGAAATCTGGAATGCAAAGCATGATCTGAATATATTGATGATGCTCCAATTGTCAAATGATTTCTAGACACCCTCGAGTAGTTTAATGCATTAATTAAAATGTCTCCATCTTTTCAGAATGATGAGGTATAACATTACTAGACAACCAAATTGCAATGCCAGAAAATGCTGGAAATCTTATGTCTTATTTATTTATTTATTACCCTGCCTCTCTCCAGCACAGGATTTGAGGCAGTTAATCATCGCTGTTGTTTTTGATATCTCTAAAAGGAGCAGTAGCACCAGGTGCAACTTAATGAGATCAGTTTTAATATTGAAAATGCAACATTAGACGCACAGCTCATGAGACCAACCAAAACAGCCCATCTATAAAGAAAAAAAAGAGAGATTTGTAACAATGAAACAGGACAATTATTCTGGCTTTAGCAATACAAAAGATGTTGTGATAACTAACAAAACATTTTACAATTGATCATTTTCATCTAAGTAACCAAAAACAAAACAAAACAAATGGATAATAAATGCTGATATATTGAACTACAGTTTTATGATTTGATATCAAGTTACATTAATTGAGATAAAGACATGAACTAGACTGGCAGTTTTCCAATCTAGACAAACATAAATTTGTAATTAGATATTGAAGTCATTAATTCCTCCCTGTGGTTCTGCTGTGCTTAAAAGAAAGTTTTCAGTGTTGCAGTTTCACGTTTTTTATTTGGATATCAAATCAGTGATTTAAATGTTTTTGTTCACATACATGAGTTTCAGATCTTTGGTGGGCAATCAAGAGCAATAAAATATGCAATAAAATATGAACTTTTACAGGTAAACCTTAGCAAGTAATTCTTTTTTTATTATTTTATTTTACTATCAGAATAAATAAAATATTTATTATTTTATTTTACTATACTACTGTATTTTATTTTGCTATCGGAATAAATATTGGACATCTACTCTGCTTTGCAACTGCATCATCCATAAATCTTATGGCTTGAGTATGATTCAAACGTTTTAGCCTTCCTTATCTCAGATTTAATGTGGTAGCCTCAATGTAATAATTGGTTTGGATTGACCTAAATTGGAACGATATTAATATCAAGCAGAACTGAGTTTCTGTATCAAGAAAATATGAGATCTGCAAAATATAACAATGTATGTACTCAGAACAAAAACGAATAAGTCTGGTACATTTTACATTAAAGATATTGTTGCCATCAGAGTATTTCAACAGCCTGTCCCCCTCAGAAAGAAACAAGGTTCCACCGAATGACAATCCAGTCAATAAACACTTAGCCCTGAATGGAAAGTAGACCCATTGAACCAATGAAAATTACCTAAATGTGAACAGAGCAAGTTGTCACTGATTATATGGATGTGCCAAAAGGAGTTAGGGTATACTTCTAAAGCAAAAGGATGAATATTCTCTCACTTTCTTTGACAAAAGAGAAGCAAGACCTCTTGTAAAAGTGGCAGCCATGTAAGAAAAAACAGAGTGGATACAGATGACAATAATAAATGGAAGTGAGACTTTTGCACTGATGACAGGCATCACATTTCTGTCTTTCCTCTTCTACTGAGCTGACTTTAGTGATGTCACTTTCTGCTGCATGAGCTAAATGTGGATACTCCTCAAACAAGGATTTACACAGATGTTCCATACATGGCATTTGAGTGGTCTTGTGTCAAATATATGGAGTTTGATATCTATTTTGTAGAAAAATAAGGCTGCCAGCTGTTGAAGGATCCTCTTGAAAGACAGTTTGTCACTACTTTCTAGTAGTAAACCTGTCTCATGCTGATTTACTTTGCGCATCATCTTTACTAGCATTTTTATCAAGCATGCCTGTTCCAAATCTCTTTAAAAGGTGCCTTTGATATACTTACCTCAAAATACAGCTGGTTGTTGCTTAAGAGTAATTTAACGGCTCACGTTAATCATTCATCTAGCCCAGAATACTGGCTTTCAGCAGTTAAAAAACAAACAAACAAAAATCTACAGCAAGTTTGTAGTACAAGAAAAAGGGTCTTTCTGCACTACTCTGTTATAGTGCTATAATCCTGGGGTTTGCACTTAAGGGAGATGCATTTAGAGATCTCCGCTAGAGAGCTCTTTGGCCTCAGTAAACTACACACCTCTGAATTCCACAAGATGTTGAAAGTGAAATAATAGCACTATAACAGTGCAGTGTGGAAAAGGCCATAGTGTCACAGTTCTCTTCAACAACTTCCTGACAAGGATTCATGCCTCCATCATCCTAGTCAATAGCCACTGAACATTTGTTTTAGGAAGGAATACCCAAATTGGCAGTGATGAAAGTCAAAGTATATGGCATTCTTCATTATAGCTGCTAGAATTATTTAATCCTAGGTATGAAGGCTTAGGAGTGTCAATTAAATTTTGGCATTTTTTTAAAAAAGGAAAACATGATTTTGAGTAACGTTTGCATACTCAATAACAACGTATTCAGTCCTAAACTGAGGTTCATTGAAATCATAATTCCCCTTCCTATGTTTCCCCAGTAACTGCATATTCCTTGTCATGTTGTACAGAACCACGGAAGGAGGTTACGGGGTGTTAAAAGGGGCTGGGTGGGAGAAGATATAAACTTTCATTTAAACAACTTCTCTAAGTTAGCTTGTCTTAGGATTCAGTTTCATGGCCTAAACCTAATTGTTAGCATCAACTAGACCCATTAAATCAATGAGGACTTTGTAAATAAACATTTACATAAATCCTAGTGATTCAATGGGTCTACTCTAGTTGAGGTTAGGAACTGAATTTAGACTAATCAGTTATAATAATGTTAAGAACCAGAAAAGGCAACCCTATGCCATTTACTTTTTTGTGTTAGAACTGATTGCAAAATGTATGTGTGTAACTATGAAACCTCCGAGACCATAGCTTTCCTCCAGGAGAGCCGCTTTGCATGTGCAATACATTATTTAATGCAAGCAGAATGAGCTCGTCATATCTAATATTTGTGAAGGAAATGGGTCATTTATTTTTGTTAGACTCCACTGCTGAAAGAGAAAGTTAAAGCTGAATGGATTTAATATGCAGAAGACATCCTGTTATGTATTGAGAACTACACATATTAGAAAATCACAGACACTCTGGTTAAAAAAATCATTCCAGATCACAAAGAATAGAAATACTTTACATCTACTTATTCTTCATCTATATAAAATGAGGTAATGGTTAAGCCCTCTTGTGCCGAGGGATTAGATTCTCCCCTTCAGGTTACAGGAATAATTAGCAATGAGTAGCCCTTATAAACAGAGGTAGTCAAATATCTATTCAGATATTATGCAGACTGAAGTACCCATTTGCTTGCTGAATCATATTATGTGTTACCTTTGAATATTCTGACAACTGTTCAACCAATTCTTTCAAAATCCTTAAAAAATGAGTATGAGCAAAAAATTGGAATCAGATGCTCACTAAGTGGGAGTGAATGAGGTGGAGGCACTGTAACTGGAACAATTGTTTCTCACTTTGATGCTCAAAATTCAGTTTACAGAATAATTGTATATTTTTCTAATCCGAAGTAAAATTCCACTTACTGAGGGCTTTTTCGCACTTGGCGAAGAAATCGCCCCGTTCTGGTACTCACCAGACTGGAGTGCTCCCTCAGAGGATCCAGGCTGATCCGGAGCAGTGCATAGCCACGCTACACACTGCTCCAAGGATGAAAATGGTGGCGTCTGGTTGGTGGAGCCTCTCCACCAACCGCTGAAGCTCACCAGCCTAAAGCCTGCCCCTGGAAGATCTGTAGGCTCGTGCTGGTGCAAGCCTGCAAATCTACACTGGAGCGCAGACACAGAGTGGGACACGCTGTGCTGTTGAAAGACTTGTTTTAAACAGTCTTTCAATAGCATGGCAAGCAACCACTTCTGGTCGTTCCGGAGCGGGCTGAAGTCCGGAACTACAGAAAGTAGTCCAGACCCAGTCCGCCCCCAAGTGCAAACGTCCTCGCTGGAGGACGCTCTGACCCGTTGCAAAAACAAAGTGCAGAAAAGGCCTGAGTTAGTTGATAGAGGGCTTCAATCCTAAAATGGGGGAGAAAATAAAAAGGAGATGAATTATCTTTGCTGTGTGTAAACCCACGAAAGATTTTTTTAAAAAAAATGATAAATGTTACTATAGCTTGTGAGTTTCGTTCTATCAAGAAATACTACAGGCATGAAATTTCATCATCAGAAGCCTGATCCGAGATAAAGACAAATGGATATAAATAATAAAGGCATCTCAGTAGTGACACCTCAGTTAATATATTTTGGTACCATTTAATTTTTTTGGTGGGGGCAGTGACCTTTCAACACTTTTTGAGAAGTCTGACCACATTTTTAAAGAATGCATGATTTTACTCATTTTAACCAATTTATTTGCTTTTTTAAAAAATATTGTTACATGTTGTTGTCATTGTTGTTTTTGTTTTTGTGTGCCTTCAGTTGTTTCTGACTTACGGTGACCCTAAGGTGAATCTTTCACAGAGTTTTCTGGGGGCTGATGTGTGTGATGCACCCAAGGTCACCCAATGGGTTTCCATGGCTGAGCACAGAATCAAACCTTAGCCTCCAGGGCCATAGTCCAAGATTCAAGTTATTACACCATAATGGCTCTCACATACCTCTATTGAGTAGTGAGAAGTTCCAAGGGTATAGCCTGGGCCGAGTTTTCTTTGAATGAAAGTCACTGGAGGCTTTTGGTGTTTTTGGATTGTTTGAACTCAGTTACAGATACAGAGGCTGAGGACTGATGGAGGAACAGCCATCTGATCCCACATCCAGTCTCTGTGAAGAAGAGAGCACCATAACATACTGACAGAGTCAAAACTGTGCTCTCCTTCTTCTGTCGCTAGTTCAAACTGCTATTTTTTTTACCTCATTACAAAGACACTTGGATGGCCACAGCTTAGAAAATTTACTTTTTTGGCATGTAAAAGTTGTCTTTCAAAGTTGTAATATGACAATGCTTGCTTTGGGATTCGTTGAGTTGTTGTCCAAAAACATAATATTCTAAATGTTGTGATGATACTATTTTTTATTGGGGGGGGGTTGGCCTTGGAGAAAGACCTGTTCTTTCTTGACAGTTCTTCATTCCCAAAATTATGCTATATAGAGTAGCACTTAGGCAATCATTTAGTTTCTATAGTGGCTTATCAGAGATAGCTTAGGAAAGGGAAGATGTAACTGGCCAGATCTGTTCAGGAAATAATAGCTCTCTTGTTTTCAATCTCTTAGTTCACAATGATCTCTTATGCTTTTATTCAACTCTTTGGCGTTCTTGGTGATTTTAATTAAAATGTTTTTGATGCTATATCATGCTCCACATTATTCAGAAGACATTTGCCTACTCCATACATGGCATGCACACCACTTGACTACTGTACTTTTGAGAACTGGTAGTTCAACATGTACAGTAATAAGGATTTGAGCTGGAATGAGTATTGTAAAGTAGTGTTTATATTTGTAATGACCCATTTGTGCTAATTATCTTTCACTGTTACATTCCTCAGGTGATGATTATACCAGTACAAGCCATCTTACTAGCTTCCAAAATTTACTTTGTCACACAGTGTCATACGCCTGTGAGTCACATATCAATTATACTTGTTAGAGTCCTCATAAATAAGGACTATGAGGACTATCTCTGGGTGTTATGCGGTATTGATTAAAACAGAAATAATACTTAAAAAACAAAAACAAAACCAAAAAAAACTACCCCAGACTCTACCTCTTAAAAATCCATCCCAACCAAAAAAAAAAAAAGAATGTCTTGGGTGAAGACATCATTGCTGGTAGATGCCCCTTCCCACATCTCACTGCATGCTAAACAGTCTACTTACCACTAAAATTTGGACAACCTCATCCTACCATAATTTGCTTTGCAACTGGTCTTGGAAAATTGAATTACTTCTCCCACAGTCAGAAAATAACTCAGTTTGTTCTGAGACCATTCATTAACAACATATCAGCCCCTTTTGCATCCTAATGATATTTTGAAGAGCATATTGGAAGTCAATCCTTCTACCATCTTTCCTGGTGAGACTTGTCCCCTCCACCACTTTGTTCACTTGCTGCTGCTCCACAGGTAAAGCATAGAGGTTCCCCCTCTAGCCCATTGGTGGCTAGAACATTGCCACATTTTTGAACCATATGCCAGAAGTGCTGGATATTTTCCCTAGAGCTCCTGCCACCTTGCATATAGTTATAACAGTGCGCCAAGAGCCAAACTAATGATAGTATATCAACAGAGAAGCTGAAAGCATGAGCACACAGACAAGTATGAAGAAGTTTAGAAAAAGTTGCATGAATGGGATTAGAAAAGAGAGAGTGGTCTGAAATCATGCTATAAGAATCTGATTGCTTTTCTATGTCAGAATGAAATCCTGTCCAGAGAAGACATCTCAGAACCATGACACTTGTCTTGTATTGGAGGTAAGTATTAGGAATTCCAAGAACTAATTGAACAATCAGTTTTTGTTATGGTCTATGACTGGTATTATAAATTCCAGCAATAACATTTCCAAGCAGGAGTGTAAATCATGATTTGATTTGTCCCCATATGGCAACTTGAAGAAACATTTAAAAAAATTGCAACAGTGAGCTGAGATTTTTGTTGTTGTTGTTGGTATAGAGAGATTACTGAAGAAAGTCAAGACAGAAAGTGAAAAGGCAGGCTTACAGTTGAACATTAAGAAAACAAAAATAATGACCACAGACAATTTGCATAACCTAAAAGTAGACAATAAAGACACTGAAACAGTTCAAGATTTTCCATACTTAGGTGCAGTCATTAATCAGAATGGAGGCTGCAGTCAAGAAATCAGAAGAAGCCTTGAGGTCTTACTGCACTACACTGTTATAGTGCTATTATTCCGCTTTCAACATCCTGTGGAATTCTGGGATATGTAGTTTACTGAGGCCAAAGAGCTCTCTGGCTGAGAATTCTAAATGCCCCTCCCTAAACTGCAAACCCCAGGATTCCATAGGATGTTGAAAGTAGTGCAGGAAGACCCTTGGATTTGGACAGGCAGCTATGGAGGAACTAGACAAGATCCTGAAGTGTGGAGACACATAATTGAATACTAAAGTTAGAATTGTCCATGCCATCATATTTCCAATTTATATGAGCAGTTGTGAAAGCAGGATAGTGAAAAAAGGTGATAGGAAGAAAATCAGCTTCCCCTGGACTACTAAAAAGACAAATGAATGGTTCCTAGAGGAAGTTAAGACTGAACTCTCCTTAGAAGCCAAGATGACTAAACTAAGATCGCTGTACTTTCACCATATCATGAGAAGACATGGCTCTCTAGAAATGACAACAGTTCTTGGTAAGGCGGAACGCAGTAGGAAAAGAGAAAGACTTCATTACAGATGAATAGAATCAATCAGAGAAGACGCATCTCTGAATCTGCAGGACTTGAATAGGGTAGCTGAGGATAAGATGGCTCACAGGGTTGCCATAGGTCAAAGTTTACTTGACAGCAGTTAGCAACAACAACATAGATAGATTTTGTGCATTTTCCAGACTGTTTCTTATTCATTCCTATGAAATGTGCAGATCTGGAAAATGCAACAAACTGGTCACTTTGAATAGTCTAATAAAACTAGGAGCAGTGAAAGTATTGTGTCTTTCTGATCAATCAGCCTGTACTTTTTGCTTGCTGTACTAATTTCCAAATTTAAAAAGTGTTTCCCGCACTCAGGAAAACCCACATAGAAGTAGACATTTGTGTGGTTCTTTTCTAGTATTTGCATTCCCGATAGTGTTTTGCGGTTGTTTACATTTATTCTTTCAAAAACAAACAAACAAACAAACAAACAAACTTGTTTCTTATGCAGGAAATACATTTTCTGCATAGAAATCCCTCCTCCAACATTTTATACAGGGAAAAATCTCATGTACTTCTGTGAAGAATAATTCCCTTCAGCACTTTGGGAAGTGTGAAGACAAAGAGAAGACTTTGCAGAAATATTCATTTTCTCCAAACAAAGAGACAGGGCATTTGATTTGCACAGAAACAGTTTGTTCCAGATTAGGAAACACTGGGAACATTAGGGAAACACAACAGAAAATGCTTGGACTCTTGGTGAAATTTCTCATATGGGCTGGAGAATCCTCAATAGGCTACGTTGTCATTTTGAGATGGCCTGACTTGACGAAAATCTTAGTTCTGGTGAGAGATTTTTCATATCCCTGTTTCCAAGCCAAGAATTACAAAATGTAGTGAAATTATTATTCACCTTAAGAGTGGCACTCATGCATTGGATGGAAAATATATGAAACTGAATCTCAGACTGGTCTGGGTAGGGCTCAGAAAGACTTTTGACTGAAGCCTTAGAGCAGTGATTCTCAACCTGTGGGTCCCCAGATGTTTTTGGACTTCAGCTCCCAGAAGCCCCAGCCACTATGGTCAATGATCAGGGCTTCTGGGAGCTGAAGTCCAAAAACATCTGGGGACCCACAGGTTGAGAACCACTGCCTTAGAGAGTGTCTGCCAGTCAGTGCAGACAATAACACAGGTGGACCAGTAGCCTGACTTTATAAAGCAGCTCCCTTGAGAAAAACTTCAGCATCTATAATACATCCAAAAACCCTTGTCAGAGGGACTGTTTCCAAATGGAAATTACTTTCAGCAGGTGATTTAGGGAGCTGGAGACTATTAATCAGACATAAAGTTTCAAGAACTGTACAGTTCCTTTAACTTAACTGGACCCCTTCTTCTAGCTGAGAATTCACAGGCTTGAGTAACAACAAAATGAATGAATCGATATGCAAGATGTATAAGGAGAAAAGTGTTGCCTTAAAGCAAAAGAAGAAGGAACAGGCAGTTACCAGCCTGCAAACCCAGCAGGTTTGATACAATTTAATTGGTGAAATATAATTTAATTGGAAAAGTACATTAATTGGCATTGATATAAAATGGATCCTGAGGTGTTGGGAAGGTTGAGCTGGGCAGAGGAGAATTACTAACTGAACACATGTGCTGCAAAGTAGGTCAGAAGATCCCCTCTAGGCATAACCAAGGTCATTGTCAGACAGATTACCAGGTAACTCCAGAGATAATAGGCTTAACCTGAAGCTGTAACATCTCTGGTATCACACACTAGCAAAGGGAAGTTCCAACCAGAACACTAATTGTTTCATCCCTTCTTCCTTATACTTGGATGTTTGCCTGTATTGTTCCCTTACCAGTCTCCCATTATAGAGCTATTATGACAACCATTAACTCTTTGTCACTTAACACTAGGACCATTAACTCCATCCAGACCCCATTGTCCACACTGCAACTCCCATTGGTTGCTCAGCTAGAGAGCCATTCATGTCCATGCCCTCGAGGTAGATTTTGGGTATAAAAACCCTCTGTTTTGAGCAGTTTGATGCAGTATCTCACTTGCTGAATGCCACATGGTCACTCTGATTTCCAAATGTGTACTGTCTTTAGCCACAAATCTAAGACACATCACTGCTTTCTTTGCTGCTTCCCAGATCAGTAATATTGCCCATCCCCTAAAACTCCACTATCAACAACTTTCCTCCTTTTATCCTTTGGTTAGCTCTTGTGTGAGTGTGTGGATCTTGTGTGTGCATGATCGAACCTTTTATCAATAAAACACATTATAGTTTTGTTTGGAATCTCTGGCTCGTTCTTTCCTGCGAGGACCCTGTAAACATTGGTGTCAAAGATCTCGTTAGGTTACCTCCCTCTTGCAGACCTCCTTATTGAGCTACTTAATTCCCCATTGTCACCTGGAGATACTGGTATCACAGGTGGACCCCTGAGTCACCCACATTTTGGAGTTACAGGATTCTAGCCTCATCTCTTTCATGTGTTCTTTGCCAGTTTCCTGCTGTCACCACAAGTTCCTCTTCCCCAAAATAATACACTGAAGTTCCACTGTGTGGAAGCCATGCTAAGAACAAAATCTATTATCATACAGGGGAGGGGAGGACTTAAATAGCTACACAGAGAGATCAATACAATACTTCTGCTTCATTTAACCAATTGTTTTGATCACCTCTTTTTGTTTTCTCCTTCAGGGTTGCCAGGCATGATCCAAAGAGACTACAAGATATTTAGCAGGTATGGCTTCTAGCATCACAGTGCTGACAAAAGGCAATCTCACCCAAACTTTATTAAACAAAATGGTATTGGGACACTGTCATAATCACGATCATTTTTAGGTGTGAAACACTGTAGGAATTACTGCAGCAGAGGGAAAGTTAGCTTTCAAATTCTCTACATGAAGTAGAAGGGGCAAAGTCCCTATGTGAGGAGCTTGATGCCTTAAAGATAGTAATGAAGATGG
Source organism: Iguana delicatissima (assembly GCA_948472985.1). Classification (NCBI taxonomy): domain Eukaryota; kingdom Metazoa; phylum Chordata; class Lepidosauria; order Squamata; family Iguanidae; genus Iguana; species Iguana delicatissima. Next base: position 64,594 of record CAOKZL010003633.1, read on the forward strand.
TTGATAAACCCATAATTTGCTGATCTTTTTTTGCCTCCTACTGACTGTGAGGAGACTGTGATGAATAGTACACTTCACCAGTATGCAATTATTGCCATCTGCTGGTTAAACTTTGTGTGTGAGACGATGAGTACCAACTTCACCATCATTCTGAGATGAAGTTTTTGTTTTTGTTGCTATTTATTTATTTATTTATTTATTTATTATATTTATTTATATCACCCCCTTTTACCCAGTTTTGGACTCAACAGAATAATAATTAAAATACTTTAAAAAGTTAAAAATAATTATAAAAATATTGTTTCAAGAATCTACAGTTGCTACTGCTTTTGACACGTCTTAGAACAAAAAAAAAGGGCTAGGAAACCTATGACCTACCATATGTTCTTGGGTTCCCACTCCCATCAGATCCAGCTAACACAGCCAACAGTGAAGAATGATTGGAATTCTTACCCAATGACATCTAGAGGGATGTGAGGTTTTCACTCTAGTTTTAAGGCACTTTTTCTACCCATGTATACACCACTAGCTGGTAATGATGGAAAAATCTGTATTTTCCCTTCCTTCTACATCCATTTTTTTTAAAAAAAAACATCAATTTCTTTCCACCAAGTTTATGGGAAAAAAATGGAGAACTTGAAAGTTTGTTTGTTTTTTTATCAAAAGGAGAGTAAATTAAATTCTCATCCATCAGCAGCCGCCGTATTTAAGAGGTCTGTCAATTTTGGTATGCCTGTTTTTCATGTAAATTTTAAAGATGAAGGAGCTGTCAGCAAAATGTGATAGCAAACCATATTCAGCACCAGAAACATGGCTTAATATTCAGACTGCAAACCAGACTTTTAAGACCCAAACACTCAAAGCTCTCTCCATGGATGAGTGAATCAATCAGTTTCTCTTTTTAATTTGAAGTTCTTTCTGACAAATGTATGAAGAAAATGGCAAAATTTATCAGAGCACAAATGAAACAAAATTCTCACTCATGATTGTGAAGCATATAAATACTCCACCTGACGCTTCAATCTTATCTGCACTTACATAGCCATAAGACCAACTAAACATTCTTGCTTTCAAATAAAAAGACATAAGTTTGCCTTGTTGGATATTATCCATGACTTGGCTTACTTATACATCAAGCAGACATTATTCTTTTAAAGGCTTGAATCTTTATTGTAAGTATCTATGTTGTTTAATTTTAATATTATGGCTTTTGCTATTTCAGCTCAGAATCTACTTGATAAACACAGAGGTGTGGACTTTTTTTTTTTTTTTTGGCCTTTTCTGTTCTATCTCGTGCTGCCATCATGTGGTACATTGCAAGTATGCTTAGACATATTTTGAGCTGGAATTGATACCAATTCCAGGCCTCTCCATGGATTTGTTTGGTACTGAAAACTGGGACACATCACAGCTATAAGATAAATTGTCTTAGTGGTAAATACTGCAGCAGGTGGTCAATGGAAGAGAAAGCACTGAAGTCTTTTTAGCTGAAATGTTCTGGCATCCACTCACTTACTGTCAAGAGGTTCTTCCTAATATATGAGGTGAATCTCTTTTCTTATCATTTGTATCCATTGGGTCATGTTCTAGTCTCTGCAGTGGCAGAAAACAAGCTTTCTCCCTGTTTTTCTATCATGTCATCCCTTCAGTTTTCTCCTCTATATTCTAAATATACCTAAGTGGTTCCTCCAGTGGTGTACCTAGGCTCAGCAGCACCTGGGGCAAGTACAGAAGTTGCACCCGTAGGCACTGCTGCCACCTCTACCCTCTCCAAATGGGCCAGAAAGGATGGGGGCAGCAGTGAGGAAAGGGGTGGCAAGAGAGCATGGGCAGGCATGGGGGGATGAAGAGCGGGCACAGAAGGACATGGGGTGGTGGTGAGCGGGTATGGAAGGGCATTGGAGATGGCAGGTGGGCTTGGGAGGCAGTCAGTGGGCATGGAAGGGTGGCAGCTTTTATACCCCCTGAGGAATGGTGCCCAGGGCACTTGTCCCAGTTGCCTCAGCCTAGATCTGCCTCTGGGTTCCTCATGTTGCTTGGTTTCCAGACCTTCTACCATTTTGGTCACTCTCTTCAGGACATGTTCCAGCTTGTCAATATCTTTCTTGAGCTGTGGTTCCCAGTACTGGATACAGATTCCAGGTGATATCTGACCAAAGTAGAACAGAGCGGTACTATTACTTTCCTTGATCTGGACACAATACTCCCATTAATGCAGCTTAGAATTGCACTTGCTTTTTTGGCTGCTGTATCACACTGTTAACCCGTTTTTAGCTTATGGTTTACTAAGACTACTTAGATCTTTTTCTCTTGTATTGCTTTCAAGCTGGGTGTCATCCATCCTATATAAGTGCATTTCACTTTTCCTGACTTTTATTTATACCTGTGGAAGTTGATTTTATTAATTTTGGCTCAGTTCTTCAACCTGCCAAGGTCATTTTGGATTCTAACCTAGTCTTCTGTGTTATTAGCTACCCCTCCTAATTTGGTGTCATCTGTCCATTTAACAAACATACCTTCTATCAAGATGGAAGGTGATATACATGAGTTTTGACACATGGTTGCCAATGGAAGTAGCTGGGGGAAAATTGGTTGCAGAAATTACTGCTGGGCATACATGTACAACTAGCACATTGCCGTTCTCTTAGGGAGTGTAAATCCATATTTGACTCATCCTTGCATGTGGGTACAAGAAGCCCCCAAATTAGTTTGCTCACCTAGCAGCAATATATTTTGTGGTGTTTTTGACAAGAACAAGAATGATTTTCTGCCCAGATTAAGCAAAATTGGCAATGGATGTACACAACGGATACTCCTTTGTTGGATGGACTTTTAAGGATCAGAACTGGGAGGCGGAGTTTTGCCACTTAAAAAAAATCATTGAGATATATTGTGTTTGCTCCCTCTCTCTTTCTCCTTCTCTCTCTGCTTTCCATCTCCAAGGAAAAGAACAGCAGGTTTGCCCAGAAGTTTATACAAATAACAAAGACTGTGATGGGGAGGGGGAGCCCTGGAAATAAAGAATTCTATGAAGCTTAAAGATTTCCTGTGAATTAATTTCACTAAATCTAGGGCATATTCTTTATTTCATCTTTTCTTCCATATGATTAGAGACAGGTTGGGACTAGCAAAGGCCCAGAACTGGTTTTTAAGTGGATGAGCTCAACATCGGGATTTTTAATCAGGATTAATTTTAACAACTTGCAGGCATGTCTTAACAAAACAATGATAAAACAGAATGCATGTCGTCGTCGTCATCATCATCATCATCATCATACAACTGACTGAAGCAAGCAACAATCTGACTGCTGAGAAAACGATGGCAAAATAATATATGCATTATTACAAAACTGAGTAAATAAAAACAACTAACTAACTAACTAACTAAATACAATCTACTATATAAAAGTTTGTTTGTGAGTTTGTCTGTTTGTCTGTGTCAGGCAGGTGAAGACCTCATATGATTGGCTGTGTGAGGCAAGAAGACCTCATATGATTGGCTGGCTGTGAAGTTTCTATGGAATCCTGAGGTGGGCAGTTCAGGGAGTGGCCTTTAGGATTCTCAGTTAGAGAGCTCAGGCCAATTGCTATGGAAACGAGGCCTATCAGCAAGAAGGAGGGCAGCGTATTCCCTCAGGAACCCAAACTCTGTATGCGAATACAGAAACTGTGAATACAGATTGGATTGGGGAATATGGGGAAAGGTTACATGTACTGGACAACACAGTTTGGGGAATTTGGGGAATTAGAGACACAGGATTTCAAATCTGTGTATTTCAACTGCATCTAACACCTAAGTTATTTCTAACAAGTGTTACCTATGAGAAAATAAAATCTGGCAATGCCAGGTAAATATGCTAGTTAGTACATAAATCAAAGGTGAGCATACGTAAGACTCTTTTAAATCTTTCTTGAGACATTAGATCTGGGCACAGTGATGCATGCCTTAGTTACATCCTGGTTGGATTGTTGTAATGTGCTTAATGTGGGATTGCCTTTGTTTGAAAACTTCTACTGGTCCAAAGACTGGCTATGGGCAGCACACAACTCCCTTGTTGCAATAGGTCACCAGCTGCTGGTCCATTTTTGGATACAGTGCTGGTTTTGACCTAAAAAGTCCTATATGGCTCAGGTCTAGGTTTTTCTGAAGAATATATTCTTTCTTATAAACCAGCCTGTGCTTTGAGATCTGCAGGGGAGACCCTTCTCTTTGTTTTACCACCCACACAGGTACATCTGGTGGGAACACAGGAGATGGCCTTCTCAGTGGCTGCCCCCAGGATCTGGAACTCTCTTCTGGGAGGTTAGACTGATACACTCCCTACTTTTCACAGACAAGCATAGACAATTTGTTTTTTACTTTGACAGGTGTTTGATGACTGATTGTAAAAGATCTGCCTTATAACAATGTGCTGTACTTTTCCCTTTGTTCTTCTAGTGCAGTGGTTCTCAACCTGTGGGTCCCCAGATGTTCATGGACTTCAGCTCCCAGAAGCCCCAGCCACTATGGTCAATGATCAGGGCTTCTGGGAGCTGAAGTCCACGAACATCTGGGGACCCACAGGTTGAGAACCACTGTTCTAGTGTGTTTATGTGTGTATGTAATCATGTGTATATTGTCTGTTTTTAATATTTTAATTGTTTAACTTGTGTATTTTGTGAATTTTTAACTAATTTTTAACTAACTGTGGTAAGCCACTTTGAGTCCCAAACTGTGCAAAACTCAATATAGGAATAAACAGAAAAAGAAGAAAAAGAAGAGGAGGAAAGGGGAAGAAAGAGTAGGAAGAGAATGCAAAGACCCTGAGAAGGTTTCCTAGCTCATCCACTCCTCCACTCCACTACTTTAAGAGCCAGAACTGGAGAGCTATATTAGAAGATGCAAGATCACAGACAAAATGCTTTGAAAAGAAAATGCAAAAGAGAGACATCTACCAAACTGGAGGTGTAGAAATTCTCCTGATGTAAAACATGGAGGTAGGGGTGTGTAGCGATGAAGTTGTCTTTGCTAATGACAATACATTATTAAGGATGTTGAGGGGGGAAAAAAGAGACTGTAAAGGGTTCCAAAGGGATCTCTCTAAGTCGAGCCATTTCCACACTACAGTGCTATAGCACTATTATGCCACTTTCAACATCCTATGGAATCCAGGGTTTGCAGTTTTGGGACTTGAAAGTGGAATAATAGCACTATAACACTCTAGTGCAGAAATGGCCTAGGAGAATGAGCTTTAAAATAGAAAATGAATATTCAGTGATAACAAATATAAAGTGATGGTTTGGGGACAAAACTTATAGCTTCAGATATTCACTGATGGGATGTGAGCTGGCAGCATCTGACTAAGAGATAGAGGGTCATGGCTGATCTCTCTATGAAACTGTCAACCCAGGGTTTTGCTACTGGGATGAGAGAAGGCAAATTCAAAATCAGAAATATTTATTAAGGGAAATGGAAATGAAACTGCCAATATCATACTGCCCTTATACAAACTGCAAACTTTTATAAACCCATGGTTTAACCACATCTGGAATGCTATGTACAGTTCTGGTCACTGCACTTGAAAGGATAACGCAGAGATGGAAAACAGTAATGAAAATTACTACAGACTGGAAATAACTCACCTATAAGGACTAATCTCAATATTTGGAGTTGTTTAAGCAACAGGAGATTCAACTTAAAAGGAAGAGAAAAAATAGAGGAAAAGAGATACAAGAGCAAATAAAAATGAAAGAAGATCTTCTGAAACAAAACCCTAAATGTTTAAATATACAACATGAAATAAATGCTCTTCAAAAACAGCTAGAGATTCAAAGAACGTATGAGATGGAACAAAAATTAAAGTTTGTAAAACAAAAACACTTTCAACAAGGTAATAAAACAAGAAAATGGTTAGCCTATACATTAAAGAAAGAAAGAAAAGATTGATATCGGAAGATAAAGAAAGAAAAACAATTTACAGGCAGCAAAACAAAATAAAGAAGCTAATTACTTTAAAAATTTATTTCAAGACAAATCAGAGACTAACCCTGAAATAAATAAATATTTAGAATCAATAGAATTACCCACTATCACTGAGCAACAGAGAAGCAAATTAAACAAGCCAATCACCAGAACTGGGAGAAGCAATGGGGAGAATTAGTTTCTCCTTATGAAAGAAGCAGTGGGGAGAATTAGCTATGGTGGGAGTCTTAAAATGTTAAAAATACTGGATATGACAAAATGTGTAGATTTTACCTCGATCTTAATTGAAAACTCACACTATAAGAAATTCTGGACTAGCATCTAGGTATTTCCGATGTGTTAAATTAGTACAAAAGATGTATGAATTATTAGGTTATATGTATCAATACAATTATAGGGTAAAAATAAGGGAACTACCAACAGGCTATAGATAATTCAGACAATATACAGAAGCTGAATAAGAAATAAGGAAACACCCATAACTCTCTGGAATAAGGAGTCGGTAGAGGATCAAGTTAGAGATACAGGATTTATATTTTGTAATTTTTTGTTTCTTCGGATTTATAATGTATTGTGATATGTTAAATTTTTCATTATTGCCTATTTATTTTTGGATTTTAGTCTTTGCCTTAATAAAAACAATTAAAAATTTTTTTAGAAAAATGGCAAGTAATGGGACACATTGTAGAGATGTATACAATTATGTATCCCTCATAACTGCAGAAGCTGTAGGTCATCCTCAGAAACTGAACGGCAGGTAATTCAACACAGGCTAAAGTAAGTATACTCCAAGGGCTGTAGGGACGGGTGTTAACTTGGATGGTTTTACAAGAGAACTTAAAAATTTCATGAAGGATGAGACTGTCAGTGACTCCTGGTCAGGACTGCTATGTGCCATCTCTAATATCTGAGACAATGTGCGAAATATGCTGCTGTGTATCAGTTGCCGAAGACTGCAGCGTGGAAAGTGCAGTTGCACTCATGTCCTGTTAGTGCATTTCCCACAGGCAACTGGTTGGCCACTATGTGAACAGAATATTGGACCAGATAGTTCCTCAATCTCATTCAGCATGGCTGTTCTTATATCAGCCCTAAGGCTGAAAAATCAAGACTAGATCTGTGAAGGTCTTTGAACAAAATGTCTTAAAAATAAATAGAAACATTGAAAGCATAAAAAATATTATTTTTGAAGAAGCAAATATTTAGGAAGAGTGAGAGTTTCTTTCTGGTCTAGCCAAGGGCAGCAAAAAAATGGATTTCCCTCTCTTTTTTGGAAGAAATTTCACAAACAAAACAAACGAAAATCTGTAAAGAAGCCAAAGAAAGAAGGAAACTCCATATATTTAAACTCCGTGTTAATATAAATCCCCTCTTTCATTCAGACTTTTCTTGTAGTCTCATTGCTTCTCTTATACTGGTTATGTTAGGAATTTGTCCCAACTGAAAACCCCTTCTTTGTGTATTGATCAGTCTTTCACTGTGACTACAAAACACACGCACACACGCACACACAAATAATTTTTGGAGATTCAATGGAGTTCTACATAGCATATTGATATACAATGCAAGCTTCTTCCGCCTCTATAATGTACAAAACATGGTTTGGAAGACAGTTCTAGAGAAGGTGGATTCTGCCTTGCTGGAGACTTCTAAGCAGAAACCTATACTAAAAATAAATATATTTGACTGATACTCTGCAGATAATATTGCTCAAATCCTCTTTGACTTGGATGCTATGATTCATTCAGACTAAGTGGATTTAATTCTGGTCTCTGCTTGTCCAGTGATACTGAATACTTTTCAATTTGTGCAACCTGAGGATGTGGACAGGATTCTTGGATATGAGAGCCCCTGCATATGCTCTAGATCCTTGCCCTTCCTAGCTTATTAAAAAAAGGTAGAGGGGGACTGGTTGAGTGGGTAGAGGGAGTGGTTAATACCTCTTTAAAACAAGGTAGAGTTCCAGCTTGCCTCAAATAGGCTGTTATAAAACCATTACTTAAAAAGCCATATCTCGGTCCCGCTCTTTTGGGTAACTATTGGCCAATCTCTAACATTTCATTTTTGGGCAAGATTTTGGAGCGTTAGTGGCCTCCTAGCTCCAGGAGTTTCTGGGTGAAATGAAATATCTAGATCCATTTCAATCTAGTTTCAGGCTTGCCTATGGGACAAAGACTGCTTTGGTCACCTTGGTGGATGACCTATACTAGGAACTAGATGGAGGAGTGTGTCTCTCTTGGTTCTGATGGACTTTTCAGTGACCATGGTATTCTTCTGAGTTGCCTTGTGGGGATGAGACTTTGGAGTGCTGTTTTCCAGTGAGTTCATTCTTTCCTGAAGGGGTAAAGCCAGAAGTTGGTATTGGGGACTCCTGTACAACGCCTTGGTCTTCAGCCTGTGGGGTCACCCAGGGCTTGGTTCTGTCCTCCATGCTATTTAACATCTACATGAAACTGCTGGAAGAGGTTGTTCAGAGTTTTGGGGTTCAATGCCACCAGTATGCAGATGTCACTCAACTTTATTACTCCTTCCCACCACAAGTCAAGGAAGCTGTTTTGGTCTTAAACCAGTGATTGCCATCAGCAATGGACTTGATGAAGGCAAACAAATTGAGCCTCAATCCAGACAAGACAGAGGTGCTCCTGCTCAGTCAAAAGGCAGATCATGGAACAGGAATTCAGCCTGTGTTGGATGGGGTTACACCTCCTCTGAAGATGCAGGTTTGCAGTCTGGGGATGCTCCTGGATTCAACTCTTGACTCTGACTCTGGAAGCCCAGGTTTCAGTGGTAGTAAAGAATGCATTTACACAATTGAGGTTTGTGCACCAGCTACACTCATTCCTTGAGATGTCACATCTGACCATGACACAGGCCTTGGTTACATCCCAGTTGAATTACTGCAATGTGTTTATGTGGTGCTACCTTTGAAGAGTGTTTGGAAACTTCAACAGGTCCAAACAGCCACAGCCAGATTGTTAACTGAGGCTGGCTACAGGTATCACACAACTCCCCTATTTCAACAGTTCCACTGTCTCCCAGCCCATTTCCTGGAACAATTCAAAGTGCTGGTGATGACCTTTAAAGCCCTACATGGTTCAGGTCCAAGTTATTTGAAGGACTGTAATCTCCCTTATGAACCAGACTGGGCTTTGCTGGGGATGCCCTTCTCTCCATCCCACCACCCTCATGGGTACACCTAGTGAGAACACAGGAGAGGGCCTTCTTAGTGACTGCCCCTAGGCTCTGGAACTCTTTTCTCAGAGAATTCAGACTGGCACTTTCCCTACTATCTTTCCATAGTCAAGTAAAGAAGTCTTTGTTCAGACAGGTGTTTGATGTGTGATTGTATGATTATATGTGGCCTTGTCTGATATAATTTGCTGGATGTTGTGTTGCTGATTAATGTGTGAATTTTTAATTATGTATTTTAATATTGTTTGAATTCTTTTTGATTGTTTAATTATGTTCTAACTTTTGCATTCTGTGGGATTTAACTTTGTTTTTTTAATTGTTGTAAGCCGCTTTGAGTCTCAACCTAGGAAAAAAGTGTGATATAACATGATGATGATGATGATGATGGTGATTTAAGTAGGAGTGGTTGATCATGATGGATAAAAGGCTATGTTTAATATTTTAAAAGGGTTGTGTTCTTACATGTGCTAATTCTTACAAAGCATGTTAAAGAGCTGAATACAGAAATAAAATAAAATTCTTATGAAATGTTCTTATGGAAGTGTAACATCATTATGGCCACATAATTTGATGTGATGAATTGAAAAGGTCTTCAATGTAATTTAATATAATGAAATTAAGTATTTTTCCCTAAGAGGAATGTAACTGTATAATTCTAGGAATGCATATAATCACTAGTTTAAACGGTGCCAAAGAGCCTGCCATATAAATATTCTGAAATTCCGCTACTTAAGAATATTGAACAAGAGTGCTGATGGTGATTCTGACTGTCTTGTTTAGCCACCATCACAGACTTGGTACTCATGTATCCAGAATATGGTGGAGGTGACCCCAAATAGAATCCAGAATTACTGACAAGTGGCAGGAACTCTCAGTCCCTCAGTCTGAGAGGGATGAGCAACCACACCTGTTTCAAAATGATGGCTTGGATAACAACTTACATGTGAAGTTGGCAAGAAGACCTGAGTTTGTTTTTGATTTGCCTTTCTCACTGTTTCTTCCCCTCTTACTTTCTCTTGCCTTTTGTATTGGCCAGGAGTTATGTACTATTATGTGTTATTCTTTATTCAGCAGAATGCTGTTTCCCAGCTACATCTATAAGAATTAAGCAAGATACAAACTGAAATACTTTCTTAACACATTGCTTTTGTTTTGTTTTGTTATTTGACATTAATATGTTCCCTAGAAGAAACAACACGTGTGGAAATTCTGTTTAAAAATTAACTCCCCCATCTATTTGTTTAATTGTATAGATCTAAATGCTACTTCACCCATGGTTTTATTTCTCCACTGTTTAACTCAATTCTTTTAAACCAAGACTTTTGTTAAATATAAGACATAAGCAATTTTGTTCCTCACTATAAACATACATGTCATTGGGACGTTCAAGGGAAGCCAGGTGCTTCATTAGTTCTTCAGAGTGCCCAAGAAGGCATGTATCTGCATTTGTGTGTATTTGATTGTCAGTGTGACCGAATCTTTCTTTCCTTGTCCCTTGGTGAAGATAATGAGAGTCCTTCTCCACTGGATTCCTCTGAAAAAGAAAACAAACAAACAAACCAGAAGAAAAGGAAGCTGATAGTCATCTGTTGGGAATTCATATCATCTCAAAGCAATCATGTGGAAGCTTTCAAACAAACAAAGGTTGATCATTGGGATACATCTTTATAAACATTTCAAAATTAAATAAATAAAGAGGTTGTTTAATGCCATTAAATAAGTGGGTAGCAATCCAGTCTGGACACAGGATTCCCTAAATGAAGGCAAAGGGGAGCACAATTTTTGAAAAAGCATCTTAACATTTGAAAATTGGTTAATTTTTTAATAAAGGATTTACTAAAGCATAAGATATTTATGCACTAGCTGTCAGGGCCTCGGGCATCCGAGGAGGAGGAGGCGGGGCCGGGCCCGTCGGAGGTCGCAGCTGACGACGGGGGCTGTGCGGCTGCCGTGGAGGACTCCGCCGCCGGGGGGGATTGCCGGGACGCCATGGCGGACGCCGATCCCGGCAAGGGTTTCCCCGGCATGACAGAGGCCGACGACGATGACAAGGATCGTCCCAGCACTGCGGAGGCCACCGGCCTGGCGGACAAGGACCTGCGGGAGGAGGCGAGCCCCGGGCCCGATCCCGGGGCACCGTCTACTCACAAGGTTGCCTCGGAAGAGGCTGAGGCCACTGCGCCGCCGCCGCCGCCAACGTTCCGGCGGCGGCGGCGGCTCAAGGAGGCCAGCCACCGCTCCCAGCGGCTGCAGGAGAAACACCTGGGGGCAGGGAGCTCTCAGTTGTAGCACAGCTGCGAGCCCAGCCACGTGCTCGGCGCAGATTGCCCGCAGCCCGGCCTGCAGGCCTTTTTAGGCAGGTGCGGGGCTGGGGAAGGCATGGAGCAACAACCGTCGGCTTCCCGTGCATCTGTCGCTCGTGCCTTGTTCCAGCCCAGCCCATGTCTGCGTTCTGCTGCCTGGCTCTACCAAGACCCTACCCTGCGTTAAAGGTGCAGTAACCATTTTGTGTTCGGGGTGAGGCAACCCGTTGTTATTTCCATTGACGCTTGCTGTTAAGGCAAACCTCAGTTCAGGGCCCCTTGCTGGCCGCAGCGCCCCTGTGGGACTGTTTGGGACGCTGCTGGAGGCCGCGTCCGGCCCGGCCCGGCCCGGCCCCTGCTTGACCTCAGCCCGCGCTGACACTAGCTATTGTGGTGCTGTGATTTGAGCACTGGGCTTCAACTCTGGAAACCAGCATTTAATTTCCTGCTCAGCCATGGAAACCCACTGGGAGATCTTGGGCACATCACACACTCTCAGCCTCAAACAAATCTGTGACAACTTTGCTTTAGGGTTGACTTGAAGTCACCCAATAACAACAATTTATGCAGAACTGCATAAAGAAATATGTGAATCCTGATGCTAGGGGTTTATAAAGATCTTAAGCATGGAAATCCACATATTGCATTTAGGCAGTTATTACAAAGTTATTCTTGTGTAAAAACACATAAAATCTTTTTTTTTCTTTTAGCAAAAAGAGTTAATGTATACAAAATGCCAAGTAGTCAAATCATTCTTTAACAAGAGTACTGACTAGATGAAAATAGCTTTTTGTTTCTTGATGACTGGAGAGTCTGCCTGGGTTTGTAAACTGTAGAGTTTAGTGATCATTAATTACATTTTTGAGGAATAAGCTTACAAGTCTATTTTTCTGTTAATTAGCCGATTTTTCTGAAATGCCAGTATTTCGAGGATGCGGATAATGTAGGTTAACAGTTGATACAACCCACAAGTATTTCCTTTTCCCCAGTGTTTTTGGCACCTGAGAAAAAAGTCAATATGATTCAGCATCTGGTAGGATATGGAAAAACGCATCTAACAATATGTGCATACCTGAAGTGAGCATGGAAAAAATCTATACATTTTAAAAATGCATACAAACATGTTTTGATCACAGCAGATTTGAACAAACTGTCTAGACAATTTAAGAATGCAATCAAAAATACACACAGCCAGCCAGATTTTTGTTTGTTTGTTTTAAAAAACCTGGCATGGAAAAACTACTCAATGGACCTAAGAGATGGGGAAAGATGGGCATAAGAGATGGGGAACGATGGGAATTCTGCAGAAATGGGCTCGCTGGATGCACATTTCCATACTTGCATCTCTTTTGGAATTGCAGCTTGCAGCAATTGATCCATGCTAAGGCCAATTCTGCACCCTATTCAAAGAACCTAACAAGTCTTAGCACAGGACATCACATATACTTCATTCCTTTGGTGAGGGTCCTACTCTCCCATGTTGATTCTTTTTTCTTCTTTCCACTCACTTTCTTTCCTCCACTTCAGTCCATAGTCATCCCATACTGTGTCACCTGTATTAGAAACCGTCCAATTAGTTTGCTCTTTCTTCCTGCTTCCCTTGTTCCCACACCAAATCCTTCGTCTTTCTTACTGGTTTTTCCTGTCTTAGACCCCTCAGTGGTCATTCAAACATTCTCACCCTTTAGTATCTTCTCTACTATATTCTGGTACTAGACATTTTTTTCTCTCTCTCTGTGCCACCACATTCTAATTCCTCCCAATACAGGCAGATGGAGCTTCCCATTTTGCACATTATTGGTTCATTGTGTGTAGTAGTAGGTGATGAAAGACTTGACTGCCAATAGCACAACCCATTAATTTCCCATTTAAGAGGCATTCCTTCCAAAGTTACATCACAGACAAAAGGTTTAATTTTCTTAGAATCTTGGCATGTAATGCAGGATTTTAAAATCCATAACCCAAGGCAGTGGTTCTCAACCTGTGGGTCCCCAGATGTTCGTGGACTTCAGTTCCCAGAAGCCCTGAGCATTGACCATAGTGGCTGGGGCTTCTGGGAGCTGCAGTCCACGAACATCTGGGGACCCACAGGTTGAGAACCACTGACCCAAGGTGTTTAATAAACCCAGTGGGCTCTTCTCTTTATCACCTTTTCTACTTACACAGCTCTGATGCTTTTCACAGGTGCAGGATATGCCTATTCAGCAAGTACAGCTTTCCTCGGAATGGGAATTCTACAACAGTTAGAATCTGGCTTGAGGCATCTAAAATTGCCCAACTGTGCCCATGTAAAGTCTTTATTTGCATACTCCTTTTCTAAGGGAAACTGGTGCTCAAAGTGGCTACAGTAACAGCAAAACGAAGTTACACAGTGCATAGCAACAAAATTGCCAGATATTTCAACAACTTTTGTGACTCAATATTTGAATAATCACACAAAAAGCTAAATATCTCAGAGTAATAAAATATAGACAAAAATTAATCGACTAATGAGACAAAGTAGCATCTGCAAAAAAGCTAAAGAAATACCAAGAAAGAAATTCAAATAGCAGAAAAATATTCTTTTTTCTCCTAAAAACTAAATATTGCCCCAACTACAATCCTTAGAAAACACCCCATTTCCATTGTGGCTAGGCAGTTATAGCAGCCTTTGTACCTGGAGGCAGTCAGGTCCCACCTTTGTAAGCTAGGTGGAAATTCACCAGATAGGTAACCAGAGTCTAGGTTTTGGAGAACTCACAAAGATGGTCTCCAAGCACTTATGGAACAATATCACCCTTTGTAGCTGGAATCATATTCCATCTGCAAGTGAAAACAATCCAACTGACCTGATTCAAAAGTAGTGCCGTTGAGTTTAATGCCACTTACTCCTGGGTAATAGTATATAGATTGTGGTCCAGAAAGGAACCTTTACCCACCATATTTTCCCTCTCTTTTTTTACTCTCATGCATTCATTCATGCATTCACACACACTAAGTTTCATCTTCCACTGCACCTTATGAAGTTACAACATAAAGTTACAAAATAAATATGTTGCTCTTCAGAGAGCAAAGAGCAGATGGGCACATATATCAGGCAGCCAGAATTCTCCCTTCTCCTCTTTAGTATATAGGTTCATACATTTGTAAATGCACACACCTGGCCCCAGGACTAGGCAAGCTGAACTACCCAGTCGTAAGACCTGTGTTGTCCAAACACTGGAAATCCCAGAAATGAGGGTTTTATAGTTTAGTCTTCTTTAGCTCAATCTCAAAGCAACTTCAATCTCTTGGGTAAAATCTCAAGCCTTCCTTGTTTTTTAATATCCCCTTATTCTTGAAAAAATGTATTGCTTCTGAGGAGTCCAGTGTGTGACACATAGTAGTCCACTGACTCAAGAACATGTAGTGAATCTATATGACATTTCAGGTTCTGAACTAACCGAACTGTTACTTAGCAAAATCTTTAGAAGCACAGTCCTGGTGTTCTCTTAGCATGGCAAATATCAGTTTCATGGCTTTGGACCTACTGCAGAGAGTGAGATGCTTACACACTCTCTTATAATTATAGGTTATAAAGTCACTTACATTAAAGAAAATAATATAAACCACATTTTGGTCCTTAAGAACCCCCATCAGGAGATGTTAGAGTAATGAATATAGTGCACTGTTTAATTTTTTTTATTATTATTTATGGCAAAAGTACAATAAAGGGCAATCTCTGTTAGGATTAAAATGATATCTTTAAAAATTGGGCAAAAAAGAAATACTTTAATGACCCATCTGTAGAAAAATCAAAGACGTGAGTGGTTCGATCAGTTTTAGGAGGCGGGCCAATAACTGTGGTTCTGCTACCAAGAAGGCTCTAGGTATAAATGTGTCTAGGCTACTTTAAGAAAAAAAGGATGGTGAGAAAATGAGATCTCTTTTGGCTTCTGACTGAACTCACAGCTGGGTTACTGTAAATCTATGCTGCTATTTATCACTAATGATAACTAACAACCTCCTACTGTAGGGAGGCATATTTATAACTGTGGGATAATGGTAACTAACACAGCTAACTGAATCAATACTAACTAAAAGCAAGCTTAATAAAACATGATACAAAT
>CAOKZL010003634.1:0-80693 GCA_948472985.1 Iguana delicatissima
TTCTTGACACCCCAAAACTGCTGCCTGAGGCAAATGCCTCATTCCCCCTAACAGAAAAAGAGTTGTGTTTTTTTTTGGTGAATTCTAGCACCTTACAACCAGCATCTTTCCCCTCTTCAGAAGCATTCAGGGGGAAAATGACTCACGTTTTGCATTGGAAATGTTATTTTGTGTAATGTATCTTGCCTTTGCAAGCTCTCCCCCCCCATTTAAAACCATGAAAAAAGTTAACCATCTTAAAAATGTTGCTGCAGGAACTCACTGTTAGGTCTGATCAGGCTCTGTGGTTGACAGCAGAGTGTCCAAATGGAGATCTGTCTAAATGAAGCCAAAGTGAGATGGTAAATGCCAGCACCCTTTAGACTGTTTCTCTTGGGTCATGTCTACTTCTTGTGGTTTTCACCCTGAAGGTCACAGTGTCTCCCTGCTCTAACAATGCAGCTTTCAAACGCATCTCCTAGGGCCAGCCAAGAAATTGCTCATGGTTTATTATTTTCCCATTTCCCCACCCCTTTCCTCCCTCCTTCTTCCTTCTCCTGCAGCTGACATATAGAATTAGTTATTGCCCCCTCTTTTGCCTTATTCTTGGTTCTAAAGGTTTCCCTTTGGGCCCCAGTTGTATATGCACTTTCCATATCACATGAGGCTGTTTCTCCCTTTTGCATTATGCCCTCTGATCGAGTGGTTTCCCTTGTGAAGGCAGGTTTTCCCTAGCTGAAGAAAAGCCGTGCCTCTCTCCTGTGGCATTCTGCACAGCCATTTGGAGTCCCAGATGTAGGAAATGAAATAATCCACGCTCATACAGTCATGAAAGTGCCCATCTGGCACACAGGAACGTCACGCAGTGGAAGCATATGAGCGTGAGCTCACTTTTGTTATGGCATTTCATAAACAGAGATGCAGTGAGCGGGCAAGTCAGTTCTTTGGGATAATAACAATCATTTTCATCACACATTGTGTTTAAGGATATGTCTTTGGGTGTGGAGGGATAGCAGGATGAAGGGGAAGTGGGGAGGAATCAGCAAAGGCCAGAAAAACCAAACAAACAAACCCATTTATTGTCTTAAAGGGGCAATTATCAGAGAAATGAGCACCTTCCTTTTTCTCACTGGCCTTGCTGGCTAGGAACACTGAGTAGTAGTCCAAATAATAACTTTTTTCCAGCTCTGGGTACATGATCTTGTTTCTCTCAGTAATTAAGAAATGTCTGCTTAGATTTCTAGTTCCATGAACTCACCATGCTATTTGAATGCCATTAAACCAAGCCAAATAACCAGGAGTTTGAATCTATCTGGAAGTCCAGTGTTGCTCACACCCTCTTTAATCTTAGGCCATTTCTGCCCTACACTGTTATAGTGCTATTTTTCCACTTTCAACATCCTATGGAATCCTGGGGTTTGCAGTTTATGGAGGGGCTGGCTGCAAACCCCAGGATTCCATAGGATGTTGAAAGTGGAATAATAGTGCTATAACAGTCTAGTGCAGAAACGGCCTTAGACAAACATGCTCAAAAGCATATAGGGAAGGGCCGTAGTGTTACCCTGTAAATTGGGGGTCCTGGGAGTGGCACCCAAATACCAAACAAACCTAGCAAACATGGGGAAATTAGCTGGAGCGCTCTCTTGGCTAACGAGAGGCAGGGCAACGCAGCGGGATCTTTTATCCTATGTATACCGGTTCAGGTCAGTGAGGAGTCAAGCAGTTTCAAAATACTAACAGTATTTATTAAACAAAAATAGTAAAAACACAAACACACTCTTAACTAGAAAAGGAAAGAAAGAGAATTTGGGGAATGGGAAATACGCCACCTGTCCAAAGTCCTGGAGA
The DNA here is from genome assembly GCA_948472985.1 of Iguana delicatissima. Classification (NCBI taxonomy): domain Eukaryota; kingdom Metazoa; phylum Chordata; class Lepidosauria; order Squamata; family Iguanidae; genus Iguana; species Iguana delicatissima. The sequence goes on from CAOKZL010003634.1 coordinate 1,828, forward strand.
CACCAATTGAAGAGGAGGAAACCCGGCTTGGAGACGGAGGGGAATCTGCTGGACCAAGCGGCAGCGAGGCAAGGAAGAAGATCTGATGGGAGCTTCAAGTGATTTCAGCTAGTGATTCAGCAAGAGTTCCAGTGGAGTTGAGCCAGGTCCAGCAAAGTCCACTGAACTACCAAAACTGGGGGGTTTTGTAGGGAAAGGAACGACCGCAGGCTAGACTGGTCTCTGGTGAGAACAATAAGGTTTGGGCTGGAGACAAAGCCTCCGAAAGGTCAGAATTTACATGATTGAATTATATGCCAATTTGACAATAGTATGGCCGGTATGTAGATGCAGCTAGCTCGGCCATTAAGTGCCTAGCTCGCCAGGCAGTTTTACTGTGCATTTGAAATGGAGGTGTTTGTTTCAGGAGGTCTCCCCCTGAAGCGGATCTGGCAATATCTGGAGGAGCAACAAGTATCATCCATGCCTAGCTTCGCGCTTGTTCGGTGGGGCCTCACAAACACTTGGCTGGTGGCAGAAGGCCAAATTATGATATCAAAAATGATGTCTTTGGCTTACTAAGGCCAGACCAGATCGCGGTGGTAACAATAGCTTAGCAGCAGAGCACAGAATCCTTTACATATTAAAAAGTCTCAGGTCCTGTTCCTGGCATCTATGGGTAAGTCTGAGTAGTAGAGTAGACAATATTGCATAACATGGCATGTGCCAGCAGTTTGAAGTCAGCTTTCTATCAGAGCCAGGGCATCATAGTCCAAAAGGTAGTTTTCCAAGCTGTGTTCCTATGCCCCTTTCTTAGCTGAAATGGCCCCAGGATTGAGATTTGACTCTGAAATCTCAGCTTTTGGGTTGAACTCATCAAGTGAAACCGTTGTCTCCCTTTAATCATTGGCCTTTGATAACTTGCTTGCTTTAAAAAAAAAACCAGTATGCCAAAATAAATCTGATGACAGATAAAGGAGAGACAATGAAATAAAAACTCTCCCAACACACATACACACACTTAACATTTTGACGCTAGAGTTATAAGTGCAGAGCAAGAAACAAGGCTGGTGTATAAATTAATCCTGTTGGGGCAGGGTACACATGTTGCATTAGCCCTTTAGTTAATCCAGGACTTTAAGATGTTTCCCTCAAAGATACAAAGATTTCATTGGGATATTCCACTCTGCCAGGATGAGGTACTTTGTGGGTGGGAGATCTGGAAACAACCTGAAACAGAGTCACTGGATATTGGTAAGTAAAGTGAAGCTCTGTTATGTTCATATATCATCATAAAACCAATACAAACATTGCTCTGAGCATTTTATTGTATATTATTCCATCTTCTAACACCAAGACTTCAAAAAGGTGTGCATTTAGCCTTTGTGCTAGAAGTACTGAGGGAACCATTCCAAATGGATAAGGTTTTCAGGATGCAGGATGGCCATGAAAGTGATGTCCTCTGTTCCAATTCACACTGTCCATTGGTAATTGGCAGGTAATGTCCACAGCTGTGAAATATACAAATCTCACCAAGGGGATGTTGCCAGATAAGCATTTCCATGGTGAGTTCTCCTTGCTGCAACATGTAGGAGTGTGCAGTATATGATGCAGCATCGTCACACTGCAAGAATTCCTGAATATGGCCCAAGACCTAACACTTTAGGCCCCAAAGGTTTCTTCCATTAGCAGAGACCTCCTCTGATCAAAGAAGATCTGTTCCAGACTCAGCAAATGGGGAAGGTGGTCCCAATCCTGAGAGATTCTTCTGTTTCCTAAAGCTCTGGTACGAGACTTTAAACAAACTCTTTTTCAAAAACAAAAGTGAGCATTTATATCACAACTGCAGAGGGACCTGGGGCCAATATTTACCTCCTGTACTGTTGCACTCAGAGTGTAGCAGAAGTGATGCCATTTGAATCCTGGCAAACATTTTTCACATTTTGTCAGTTTCTTTTTCTTTTTCTGTGAGATGTGGGAGAAGTAAACCGCCACATTTGTGGCCAGTTTGGGATTGTTTGGGTGGTTTTCAGGGGGGAAATCATATGAAAATTGACAGGAAACTTTTAAGGTATTTTTAAGGGAAGGAGGCTTTGGGGGCCATAAAAGTGGGGTTCAGGGGTCACATGCAGCCCCTAGGCCATATGTTTCTCACCTCTTGATTATATGTTTCACCTTTTGTCTTCCTTCTTCACCATGTTTATTCCTGTTATTCCTTTTTTTTCTTATACTGTAATACAGGAAGCTGTCTTATACTGAATCAGACCATTTGAGCTTCTGGGTTTTAGTCTAAACTTGAAAGGAGTTCTCCAAGGTGATGAACTTCACCTCTGAAATAGGGTTTGCACCTTGGAGATCTTTTTTAAAGTCTGAAGGAATAATCCACATCAGATTCACGGCCCCACTGATATCAGAGCCATCTGCCTCCATTGACCAAGGGTAGGCACACTTGGGTCCAAGTCTAGGGGCCATTTCTCTCACCTCAGGAAACTCCAGGCCTTTCAAACAAATTCAGAAGTGGGATGCCCTAGAGCTGCAAGTTTTCCATGGGGAGAAAGGTTAAAAAAGTGGATTAGTCCCCCCCCAGGGTTTCTACAGAAATGGCTTTATGGGAAATGCAGTTCTTAACTCCCTAGAGGCTTTATTGCTATCTGGAAAATAAAAAAAAATACATTAAAGAAAGCAGTAGCCTAGGAAATGCAGTTCTTTTACTGAACAAGGAACATGGCCTCATGCACATCTTGTTTAACTGAAAACAGAGGCTTGGGTAAAGTGGAAATGACTTTTCATCCCTTCCAGAGGTTTTGTTGAATAGCCCACAGAGTGCCAAGCAGTGGCAAGGAATTGGCTCTCAGACATGGTGAAATTGCCCACCCTGATCTATACACTCTTTCTCAACTCTACCTGGGAAACCACTATGTGCAAAGCACGTGGTTTATCATTGAGCAATTATAGCCCTTCCTAAGGGTAAGAAGCCCTGTTATAACAAGAAACTGCTAGTGTTTGCCCAGGAGTCCATGGAATGGTATTAATATGATTATTACTGTTTAATTTGTATTTATAATAAAAGCTTTCTAGATGTCAGACAGTTCAAAACAGAAAATAATGAAATAAAATACAGAGCACTGAAAATGCAATACAAACCCAACCTAATAAAAAATACAAATACAAGAAGAAAAGCTGGCTTGATAAAAATACAATGCAAAGCCAACCTGATAAAAATCAAGAGTTGAAAGCAGCCAAGAGTCATGAGTTAAAACAATGGATATGAAATGGAGATTTAAAGAGTAAAAATTTTAAGGGCTGTACTAATTACTGAAAGCACTGATACATCTCTAGCTAAGACAGCAATCCTGTACATATTCACCTGGCACTAAGTTCTAATAAACTCAGCAGGACCTGTGGGCAGGCATGCCTAGGACTGCACTAGAACAGAAGAACAATTCAACAGAGCGTGCACAGCACCTTCGAAAAGCCTAACAAAGGCTTCTTCCTAGCAAGGAAGAAGAATGGGAGCAGTCATATTTAAACATTATAATATTTAAACTGTTTTGAATGATTTCCCTTTCTCTGTTTACTCCGCAAGGGAAATTATGGCCCTTTCTGCACCCTACCTTTTCATGCAGACGTCAGGAGAGAAATCTGGCATTGGCTCTGCCAGGAGAGGAGCAATACGGGCATGCTTCCCTCTGTACCAGCTGGCTTTGTGGTGAAGGAAGCATAATGGCCAAGCATCTTCCTTTTGTAGCGCAGCCGGGTACTTTCCCAGGCTGTTCTTGCCCAGGAAGCACAGCCATTGTGCTTCTATAGCTTCTGCAGGCCAGATAAATGCAGGATGGTGGGTGGGTGGGTGGGATGATGGGGCACGATTGCGAGTCAGTGATTGGGAAAACCCATCAATGATTTAATCCATGATTGTGCTGCCTGGGAATGGGAGAAGGATGGGACCATGACAACGTCATGCAGAAATGGTCATCATTGTCCCGTCCTTCTCCTGTCTCCCTGGTGAGTTGGGAAGGTAGTACAGAAAAGGCCTATTTCTCACAGCTGCCTGTGAGGACTGAGCCAGCATGGAATCCTATGGAATAAAATTGTTCCCTAATTTTCCCCTTCCAGTGTCACAAGTCTGGTGCAGCGCTGGAGAATTTGGACCTCTGGGAATTTCCACAGGAGTTGGCAAAGAGCAAAGTCAGTTTGGTTCTTCTGATCTGATCTGAACCTGTGTCTCTTCCCTTGGACAGTGGATACATGCTGTTGCATCCAGTCAGGAAACCATTGGATTGAATCACCAAAGATCCATTAGTAAGAGATGGAAAATATAAGAATTGTGCCTTCCTCTAGATTTTGTTGGATTGCAACTCCCAGAAGCCCTATCCAATACAGCCTAAGATGAGGGATACTGTAAGTAACTGCCCAACAGCATCTAGAGGCTTGTGTGATTCACACAAGTCATACCTGTTATGAAGCAGCTTCCTGTGTTCTTGTCAAAGCTTGGAAAAGTTTCTTGCTTTGACCTCAAAACTGGCTGGGGAATTCTGGGAGTTGTGGGAGGGGACTCTTTCCAAACTCTAGATCCTGAGCTACTTAAGCTCATCAGATCTTTATATCCAAGCATCCTGAACTGAGCCAGCAATGATGCCTCCATGAGAGAGGGAGATGAAAGTGAACCTAGTGCAGGCTCCTCTATACAACCTAATGCAGTATTTTATCACCATATTTTCCTGTAGTTATTGTTGGGCAGCAAAGTGACACTTGGAGTGAAGAAATGTTTGTGCAGGCCACAGCCTTTGAGGGGGACCCACAGTACCACCTGCTTCTGTGGCTTACCGTGGGTTAGGATGGACAGCTGTGTATGTGTGTATATTTCTGGCTATATCACAAGCCCTCACTGGCATAACTAATTGTGGGGATTGTGAAAGTAAAAAAAACTGGGCCCCATTCACACTACACAGATATAGCGCTATTATTCCACTTTAAACACCATGGTTCCATCCTATGCAATTCTGGGGTTTGGCATTTGCTCAGGGACACTAGAGTCCTTTGGCTGAGAATTCTCAATGCCCCCTCCTAAACTACCAGTTCCAGGATTCCATAGGAAGGAACCACATCAGTTAAAGTGGAACAATAGCGCTATATTCTATCGTGTGAATGGGGCCCTGGCTGAACATTGACAGACTTGCTGGAACAAATGAATAGGGCATCTTAGAACCCTGAAGACCTGCTGTCTTCTAAAGGGGATATATTAAATATTAAGAAATGTAGAGCAGCTAGGAAAGTGAAACAGAGCTCCATTGTAGCCTGGTTGTAGTTCTGTTTTGGTTACCACTCAGGAAAGATTCACACATTACCCTTTTTTTTTTTAAGGGCCAAGGTTATGACAAGATTCTTTTACTTTGTCAGTTTTTCATGGGAAATATTTATGAATGCACTTGGTGACAACTGGTATTTACTGTGTCAGGTGAAAGGCTCAGAAATGAAAGGGCTGCCTGACATGGAAAACATGGCCTGTCACCAGGTGAGGGCGCATTGATAAGAAGTGCTCACGGCATGGTGCTGGCTCTGAGTGACAACATAAAGCCATCTTAGAAAGTAATGTGTGAAAGCAGCCTTTGCACAGATCAACAAAAAGGGAGTTTTACCAGTGCCATGCACCACAAGTTTCTCTGGGCAAGTTATCTATTGCTCAAGTATTCGCGGCTTTGGGAGCAAGGCAATGACTTCTTTGTGTTATGACAAAAAGACAGCTGCCATTTGCTGAGCTAGTTTGTTTTGGGGGGTTGGCAGATGGGGGAGATAAGGCTGAAACAGGGTTTGGGGTATGCCACATAGTGATAACACTGAAATACTTACACTGCAGTAGGAGATCATACTTAGTTCAGATCTCATGGTTGTGATTATGAGAATGGGATGCAGTTGACCCGGCAACCCTAAAAAAGAGTTGATCTCAAAGTCTTTGACCTGAATCCAATTGCTTAGACCCAACTAGAAGCACCCAGATTTCTTTACGTGCTACCTAGCCATTCTGGAATTGCAATTCCGTTTTAGTTGAGGCTAGCAGTTCCTTGTAGGCCACAGTCTTCCCATTATACTCCCCCTTCCACAAAGCATTTTACAGCATCTTTCCTGATGAAGGGATCTGATGATCTCGAAAGCTTATACACATTTTTGTGCTGGGTGGAAGGTTAGATCTAGTGCTCCGTTATGGATTTTGAATTTTGTTACTGTGCAAATAGCCCATCCTTCAGAAAAATTCTTCGCTCTCTGGTTAATCCAGCATGTCATGAATGTGCCGGCTTCATTTGCTCAGGAAGCTTAGAATCAGGCAGTAACTTATTATCTTAAGGAACTTTACAAGCAAGAGTAAGCCATCCCAGCTGACTGGAAGGGAAGTTGCACAGTCTCCAAAATTAATCTTAGCTCTAACCTCAAAAAGCCACAAAGCTAATTGGAGAATTGGAAGCTTTCAAAACATGTTAGGGAGCTTGATGGGTACACGTTGAAATAAACACAAACATTTAGATAAAGTTACCATTTTAATTGTATTAATTCTGCCAATTAATGATAATGGAAGAGCCGTCCAATTAGCTAAATAGCTAATAGTTTTATTAAGCAGAGGCTGGCAATTTAAAGCAAACAAATTCTTTCTAATTTTATCCCCTTGCTCACCAAGATATTTAAAGGATAATGGGGGAATCCAATAAAGGATATTGCTCAAAGAGAGCTACATTTAAATTGCCTAATGGCTTTAAGAGTTTTACCTCAATTAACAAATACTAAACCTGAGCACTTAGTGAATTCCTGTAAAAGAGACATCATTTGGCCAATTGAAGAGAGTTTAAAGAAAATTATAAATTAACGTACTCTCTGCATAAGCAGTGGTTGCATTATGACTAATGCTTTCTCCCCTCACTGGTTTACCTCCCCCTGGCCATGACTAAGAAGTAAGAGCAAAAAACACAGACCAGAGAAAAAGAAACACTTCCCTTATTGCCACTGGAAGGACAAAAAGAAAACTTTTTGTTAATTTTGACTATGGAAGGCTTCAGCTGTTGATGTAAGTTGGGCCAAATATTACAAGCATTCTTAATCTGAAATATGTTAAGGCTGTTGGACGGCAAGAAAAGCCTTCTTGGAACTCAATAAGCAGAACAAAGCTCTGATAATCAGGTGGAGGATAACGTAAATATCATTACAGCAATGTCATTGACTGCCTGTGATGTGACAGTCTGGAACACATCCAGACTGATCCAGATGGACGATCAAAGCTCTTGTTTTCCTAAATCCTAGGGACTATATCTATGTCCCATGTACACACATGTATTAGAGGACCACCATGGTCTGGTTTTTCATTCCATAGAGGTTTCAAGAATATATTTTTGGGAGTGAATGAGGACTGAATTTATTAAATTTGTTTTGCTTGTTTCAAACACTATCAAAGTGCTTCTACTTCCCAGAGTTTGGCAAAGTTACTTTTTTAAAGAATTCCCAGAATCCTTCACCTGCATAGCCACTGGTTGTTGCACAGCCTGTGTAGGATTTTTGGTCTATATAACTATTGGAAATGTTTGCAGAGATGCAACATGAAGATCTGGATGGAGGCATATTTTGTGTACAAAAATAAATGAAAGCTTTCCTGCCTATGTGTGTATGCGCACATATATGTATATGTATTTTTGTGTCTATATCAATTCACTGATGTAGAAAATAGATGGAATGGGCTTCTGACTGAACAGGTAGGAAGCTGTCAAGGATTGAAAATAGATGGATTAATCCATCCCTTGTAGTGGTGTTAGTAATTAGTACAGGTGTGTCTGTTTATGTAGGCTGATTTGATTATATTTGGCAGCAATGTGTGGGAAATTTTTACAGATTAGGTAAGCTCCCTCAGGCACTCTGATGGCTGACTGATGGGTGAGTAGCAAGCTGAGCCATTCAAGACTGGGCAGCAGGGTACAAATCATCTTTGGGGAAAATCCATTTCAGAATTTTGGAGAAGAAGTGGTGACTCAGAAAAGCCTCCCTTCACACCCCAAAAGATGTGGGATATAATCAGTGAAACCATTTTCAACCTGCTTAAAACAATGCAAAACTGTTCAACAGTCATGAGGAAACCCACAATCTGATGAACATGAAACCAAGCCACGTCATTACGGGGCTCCAAAATCTTGGGACAAACAAACAGCCATAAAATTGTCATAGTAATGAGGTCATGATTAGTATCAGTTGGTTTCCTGAGCAGAGGGCATTCCACTTTGCTCAGGATGTTACAGCTGAGAGTGCTACATGATATATTTCTCCCAATGGTGGAATACAGAGAAAACCCCACCTAGAGCTTATTGAATCATCAAGATTCAATCTCTCTCTCTCTCTGAGGTGTTTCCTTACCTATTGAAAGCCAATCTGTTTAAGGCCTTATAGCAATAGCAGTTACATTTCTATACTGCTAAGCACTCCCTAAGTGGTTTCCAGTGTATTTTAGCTAATTGCCCTCAATCATTTTACTGACCTACGGAAGGATGTAAGGCTGAGTCAACCTAGAGCCCTGCAGGATCGAATTTACAACACTGTGGCTGCAGTACCAGCATTTAAGCAATGCGCCATCAGGGCTTCCACTGCACCACCAGGGCTTGAAAGTAATCAGCAAGACCTTGAACTTGCACCACAAACATACAGGCAGTAGGTGCAATTCCTTTACAGGTGATGTAATATGGTTTCTATATAATGTCCCAGTTGATCTAGTAACTTCATTTTGTTCCAGTTGCAGTTTGACACTGGTAGAGTGTAAAGCTCCACCAACACAGTGATACTGGGTGTCTGTGTACTTACATTAATGGAGGTGACAGTGGACAGGCAGCACAAAGCTGTCCCAGCATCCCCATGTCAAATCAGTGGCCATATTGATTGGGAAGTTGCTGTGACCAGTGCCATTTGGCAGACTTTGTACATTTGGGGAAAAGTAGCTGAGAAAGGATGCCTAAGAAAGGATTATGATTCTGTAACCCCAACAAAGGGATTCTGGCCATTCTCATAATCAAAGCACACTGCAGTAATGTCAATGGAAATTTATCAGTGTCTGAATTGCTGTTACCAGCTTGTCTCTTGTCTGGAAATGGTCAACTGGCCAACAAACTTCAGTTGACCCAAAGAACTCCAAGTCCCCAAGGTTATTTAAGGTTCAAGTGTCAGAGATAAATCCAAGAGTAATCCCAATCTATGTACCTGTTCCTTCAGAAGTAGGGCAATCCCATCCAGAACAACTAATTTACTTCATTCTCAGATATAGAAGCTGCTGCTCCACTGAACCACTGAACTCTATTAGAGTTCAACTTCAATGTATTGGCCTTTGTTACAGCATTAAAGCATCTTCATAACCTCAACTGATGATGAGAAGAAATAGAACTGAGTGTCTTTGGCATACTGATTACAAATGCCACCTTGATCTTAAGACAGGGTCAGGCTTGCCCAGAGAAACTGTAGGCTTTGTTACCTGCTGAGTCTATTAAGAGCTAGCACCTCACGCAGCCATGCTACAAATCTGGTTTGTAAGCTTGTCAATAAGCATGGCTGTAATTCATTTCAGTTACCCACATCTGCATCCCAGCTCTTTCTGTTTTTTGCAGGTAATGTGGTTATTCATTCACTTTTTCTCCTTAAATGTTCTAATCCAGTTCTTGGCTAAAAACAAAACAACAAGCCCATGTCAAGGTATTTTAAGAACAAATCTGTTTGAAAATATGTACTTTCCACTTTAATGTTAACTGGCAACATCTTGTGGAAACCTGGGATTTGTAGTTCGGTGGAGTACTAGAGCTCTCTGAGACTTCTAAATAACCCTTCTTGAATTGCAAATCCCAGGATCCCATAGAATGAAAACATGGCTTTTTCAAGTGGCATCATTGAACTATAATTGTGTAGTATAAAAGAACTCCCAAGTGCCTTTGAGTCCCTTAAAGCAACACATTCCTCAGGTATTCACACATTAACAGCATGGGCTATACTCTGCTTGTTCAGATGTCTTAAAAGCGACTGAAAATAGAAATAGGTAGCAAGAATAATAATTGTTTAATGATTATTCCCATTAGATATCAAAAATATGCCAAGTGCTCCAGGCCTTTTGGGCACATACAGAAATGAGCAGATAGATGCACAAACACAAACACGAATATTTTTTTTAAAAAAAAAAACACCAAAAAGGCTAAACTCCCAGGGTTCTCTTAACCATCAGTGTGTTATTTTAAGAAAATACACAATTTCCTGAAGGATTCTGCTACACCAAATAGGCCAAAGCTTTTGAAAATGGCAGCCCAATCATGAGAATATGCCCAATCTTGGTAACAGGAATTGCAACTCCAGATATTGTTGGACTGCAACTCCCAAGTTCCTGGCTGCATGGTTCCCACTCCTGCCCTATACTCTGGAGAAGATATATTGAAGCTGTTAAGACACATATTCTGTGATACAAAGAGAAAAATAATATTGAAGATAAGGCTGTTAGTAGCAGTATATGATGGTTAAAGATCACCTCCAGCATTAGGCCGTTTCCGGCTGGGCCCTCTCTAAACTGCAAACACCAGGATTCCATAGGATGTTGAAAGTGGAATAATCACACTATAAGAGTGTAGTGTGGAAATGGCCTTAGAAGCAATGATATTAGTTCCTGGAAAACATGAGCAGAGTGACATTACTGCACTAATTTCATAAAGATGGAAGAGACTGAAAGGGCCATCTAGTCCAACCCCCTACCGTGCCAGAATACACAACTAAAATACTCTCGAGAGATGGCCTGCTTGTTGGCTTCCCAGAGGCATCTAGTTTGTCACTGTGACAACACAAAGCTCAAGTAAGTAGAAGTTTGGTCCCATTCAGCATGGCTCTTTTGATGTTCTCATGCTCTTCTGGGAAGAATACATAATTGTAATGGAGTACCCGAATGTGCTTGTCAGCTTGAATTTATACACTGATTTTATTACCTTAGAGCAAATTGTCTAGACTGTTTAGCTCCCTCCTTCCATTATGTTTTAGAATGATTTGAGACAGGTGGTACTGATATCAGTAATAAATTCTCCATTTTTTTTAAAAAAACCATAGGATTAGAAGTGAGCTCATATACTACTTTATCTGAGGAAAAACAGAATTATCGGTGTTTCAGAAGAGAGTACCTGGTGAGACTGGTTGCTTGCTTTGGTTCTCATGTCAGTGAGGGAGAGAAGCTGAGACAAATGTTGTTCCACCTTCTGTGTGAACATATATATTGCCTTTCACCTATGATATCACTGTGCTCCTCCATGTGGCCTGAATTGGGAAAATCCAACCCTCTAGCATGAGGTTGAGAAGTCATCTGGATTGGGCATTCCTACCACAAAGAAAGATGGAGCTGCCGCCTTAGAAGCAGATGTCTTCTTTCATTTCTTGTGTTGGAAATATAAGTGCTTTCACCTGGCTGTGGAGAAGGGAGGGAAATGTGAGGGAGCATGAATATAGGCTCTGAGCTCATATTTGCTTACCTAGGCTCAACTTTTCTCACAGACCTAGGACAAATCAATTTGCAGTTGAATAAATAATATTCTTAATAATGTCCAAGTATTTCTTAAAAATCTATCCTGTTTTTCATCCAAGGAGCTCAGGGCATGAGACATATCTCCTCCCCACCTTATCTTCACATCAACAATATGAGGCAGGCCAACTAGGAGGAAGCGATTGACCCAAGATAGCCAATGAGTGTCATGGCTCACCAGGAATGACAACCTGAATCTCCTAAGTCTCAGACTAACATGCTAATCACTACTATGGTAATTTCCGCACTAGACTGTTATAGCACTTTTATTCCACTTTCAACATCCTGTGGAATCCTGGGGTTTGCAGTTTAGGGAGGGGCCAGCTGGGAGGGGCTGGCCGGCCCTTCTCTAAACTGCAAACTGCAGGATTCTATAGGATGTTGAAAGTGGAATAGTAGCACTATAACAGTCTAGTGCGGAAATGGCCAGTGTCTCAAACAGCTTCAGCTATACAAAAGTTTACTCTCTCATGACATCTCTGTCTGTCCTGGCAGAGAATTATGTTCCTGCTATATAAATATATTAAAATCACCAGAACTGCTCCACATTACAATGTAACTTTAGCAGCCAAACCTACCCTGTGGAATGGAACAGCCCTGGTGATTAAAAAGATGTTATTATCTTTTGCAAGAGGAGATTTCTAGGGATGTTTATAAGTAAGCTTTGCTCAGTAAAAGACCATTAGTATGAGAACCATCTGCCTGCCTAATAGCTGATATATTTAAAATTTCATCCTATTTACCAACTCTGCTAACATGCTCCTCCTGCCCTCATTCATTCACCATTCATGCCCTTTGTTTTTAGCCATTAACAATGATGCATCTAAGATTAACTTATAATGTAGTCGTTTTAACTGTGCCCCTATTCCAAGCTTCATTCCAGTTGCTTTCAATTGCTCTGCTGGCACAAAGCACCTCTATAGCTGGCAAATCTGGTCCCTGAGGGGATATTCTTGGCATATGGGCGTCCTTTGATGGTGTAGAATCATTATTTTTATTTCCCTCAGGAATTCCAATGGATTCCCAAATACTTTGGGGGTGTACAATATTCCTCGTAATCTATCACAGTAAGATGTGGCTGACTGAAATATGCAAAAGGTATCTTGAAGATGCCTTATGTACTAAATACTTATATAGGTCAATGTTGCATTCAATAGATTCAAATAGTTTTGCATGTAAAGTATAATACTGCATGTGTAACATCCCACTTCATGAAGGCAAAATCTGAGTTTCCCAGAGTAGGACAACTATTGAATCTTTAAAAACTTTGCTTAATAGTAGACCTTTTTTTTCTTCAAAAAAAGTTTGACATTTATTGCTTTGGATTTTTATTTTATTTTAGAGTTGTAGATTTTGGGCAAGATCTAGAGCTGTGTGGCACTCCCATTCCTGGCTAATGCCAAGTAGAATTGGAATATAGCCACAGATGGGAGAGACCCTCTAATGAATGTGAAGCGGTATCCCTGGATCTCAGCCAGTGACTTCAAGGCAAATTAAAATATACAGAGATATAAATACCCAAGTATGGATAGTTATAAATACAGATGATGAACCAGCAGCTGGGGTGCAGTTTACAGCAGAGCTTGGGAGTGTTCCTTTTTTGGACTACGAATGACTTCCAGAATTCCCTGGCTAGCACAGTGAGGCTTAGAGCAGTCTGTGGCCCTCCAGATGTTGCTGCTGCCATTAACTCTGGCCATTGGTTATACTGGCTAGGGCTGATAAAAGCCAAAATCCAATAACATCTGGAGAACCACAGGTCTCCTACCTTGAAATAATGCTTGGAATCCTGTTGATGATGTATGTCTTCATAAGTTGACTTACATCAGTGAGAATTAGAACTGAGCAGTACTGTAACATTTATATCCAGTAAGGGGCTGCTGTTATGTTACTGCATAGGGGAGTCAGGGGAATGATCAATTGTGCAGGGGGGCAGAGTCACAATGGGAGTGATCCACATGAGGACCACCTAGAGAGTGCTGATGTATATTGGTAGAGCCTGATGCACATTAGGACATTCCTGCCAGTCGCCTATTATGCATCTTCATAGTTCACTAACAGCGTTTCTTAGCATCTCTGCTATGTAGCTAAGTACAAGAGAAGTTCTGTGATGGCCAGAGGATTCTGGCCATAAATAGTAAAGGATAATGAAAAGTCCATCCAGGGGAAAACATTATAGAAAGATTTTCATATAAAGATACAAAGAAGAGGGATCATCAGCAAAGAAGAATAGGAAGAATTAGCCTTTCAAATAGAGAATTAAGGCTGCAGTCTTATAGACACTTGCCTTGAAATACCTCTAACTGAAATCAGTGGGACTTACCACAAAGTATGCATAGTCTTGCACTCTAAAAGTATCAGTCACAAAATGCCACAAGAGCATTATAAAGATGGTACTGCCTCTGTGTCACTGATTTAATTCTGGGACAGCCCTGGATAAACTCAAGATTTTTTTTTTTTTAATTGAACCCATCATTCCTACAAGCAACCAGTGGAGTGGTAGAAGCCACGGTGCAGTCATGGAATGAGTGTGCTGCCCCCCAAAAAACATGGTGCCTGCAATCCCTGTTCCTGCAATGGTCCGTGTGAAGGGGAAGGGGGATAGTGAATGACTTTTCAAGAAACATAAGTAAGAACTAGTTTTTTCTTAACTTAAGGGTGAGCAAAATGAGCCCCTGGGACCTCAAGCCTGTTTTTAGGGGCACTGTTGTTGTCATGTGCCTTCAAGTCATTTCTGACTTTAGGTCACACTAAAGTGACCCTCATCATGGACTTTTCTAGGGCGAGTGTGTGTGATGTGCCTAAGGTCACCCAGAGGGTTTCCATGGCTGAGCAGAGAATCAAACCCTGATCTCCCAGTCATAGGACATTTCCGCACTAGAGTGTTATAGCACTATGATTCCACTTTCAACATCCTGTGGAATCCTGGGGTTTGCAGTCTAAGGAGGGGCTGACCGGCCCCTCCCAAAACTGCAAACCCCAGGATTCCATAGGATGTTGAAAGTGGAATCATAGCGCTATAACACTCTAGTGTAGAAATGGCCATAGTCTAACATTCAAGCCACTACACCATGGTGGCCATTAACCCCATGTCATTCTCTGCTCTGCCCCTTTTCTGGAGAAAAGGAAGGCTAAATTTCCTCTCCTGGAACTCTGCAAAATAAACAATTCCTGTTTTAAAAGTTGGGGGGGGGTAGTTACCAAATTCCACTTCTTCGAAACTGAGCATCTAATTTGCACGTTAAGCAATTATCATCATTATTATTATGTGAATTCAGGATAGCACTTTAAATCTTTACTGATTTCTTCAGATTAGTGAGTTGTTAACTATAAAAAAAGTCAAAGAAGGCTGAAATGTAGCTGAAGAAAAGAAAAGAAACCAAAATGTTGAATTTAGAATAGGGAGACCAACATTTGAATTTCTGCTTAGTGATGGAATTTACCATGTGACCTTGCCCACAACTACCTCTTAGCAAACCTTCCTTAGAGGAACCTTGCTTCTTGCACACTGCTGTTTGTGTTGCTCACCCTTCATTCCCTCTTACTCCCTTTGTCCAATGCACCCCATTGCATCCTGCCATTTATAATCCTCATTCCTTTTTCCTTCTACTCCCTCCCTTGCCTCGCTGTGTCCCTGCACAATGTACCCCTCCTTTGTTTCCTGCACTCTCTGCCTACACATCTAATTCCCCGTTCATTTGTGCCTGAAGGGCATGGGTGGAGAAGACTTTCACAGAAGAGGGTTTCCCCATTTTTCTACATATTTCAGCTCCTACGAGGGCTAGAGGCATTTTAATATTTGTCGTTGCATGCCTTCAAGTTGTTTCTGAGGTATGGTGACCCTAATGCAAACCCTATCATGATGTATTCTTGGCAAGGTTTGTTCAGAGGGGGTTTGCCGTTGCCTTCCTCTGAGACTAAGCGAATGTAACTTGCCCAAGGTCACCCACTGGGTTTCCATGGCCCAGGATTCAGACCTTGGTCTGAAGAGTCATAGGCCATTTCTGCACTACATTATTATAGTGTTATTATTCCACTTTCAACATCCTGTGGAATTCCGGGGTTTGTAGGTTACTAAGATCAAAGATGCCCCTCCCTAAACTGCAATTCCTAGGATGCCATAGGATGTTGAAAGTAGAATAATAGCACTATAACAGCGTAGTGTGGAAATGTCCATAGTCCAATACTCAACCACTACAACATTCTTGCTCTCTGTGATATATGATATGAATGATATGATATGATATATCAAAGCTTAGCATCCAACCAGATAAAGGTCCAAATGGGAACTGGGTGACATACTTAGAACCAGGGAAACCGGTCAGATCTGGGATATGGCAATTTTACCTGTACTGTTTAAAATTTTAAAGAAATGTTAAATGGGAATGGGAAGTAGATTCCCAGTTTGGCTTTGTTTTGTTTTTCCTTTTCTTTCTTTCTTTTTCATGGTCTTTGGAGATTTTGGAGGGCTGCAGTGCAGAAAACTGGCACCTGTATCCACTGTACTTTCCCACTATGATTTAATAAGAAGGGAGAAATGGGTGAGGGAACATTCAAATTAGTAAACTACTTCAAGTATGTCTATGACAAAAAAGAAAAAAGACCAAAATAAGTACTCCACCCACCTGTAGGGGGAATGGAATCTAAAAATATGACCCAGTGCTGTATATCTTAACACGTTTTACTTTATGCATCCTAGGGATGACAGGAAGCTGTAGGTCTCAGTCAGTCACACTTGGTTGTAGTACACCCCTCAGTAACAAGTGGGAGAGCAGAATGCTGCTGCTGCTATAGGTTTTTTTTGGGGGGGGGCTTTGTACTCCTCAGGACCAATCACTTTTCAGAATCTCTGGCGAACTTCTCATCCTTCTCTACCACAGCTCTTTATAGTTAACCAGGGCTGAGGTTCGGGTGATATACATGGGTCTGCCTTGTACGTGGTTACATTTCATTGTGTTAGTCATAGTCTGGTCATTTCAACAGAAATCCTACATAGTAATGCGCTGCTTTTCAGACAAAGCATAACCTTCACCAAATCTGACTTGAGAGAGGTAAGTCAGAGAAGTGACTCTCTGGTAACACAGAGAAGCTTTGTTGATCGGTCGGCGTTTTTGCCTTAGAAGCACCTACTATATTCACAGAAAGCTCCACAGGTATAGAAATACCATTGGTTGTGTATGCTCCAACATTTCACAGATGAAAATCAAGATGTGTGTAGCCAAACAACATTAGAGTATGGTCAAGCTGGCAAAAGTTATTAATAAAGAAGGACTGACCCTAAAGTAAAACATGTGTTAAGGCCCCTTCCACAGGAGCCTCTCCTCCCATCATGGGGATGGCAGAGGAGCGGAACCGTGATGATGCTTCTGCAAGACATTGTCATGGGCCATTTCCACACGATACTCTTATAGCGTGATGATTCCACTTTCAACCTCCTATGGAAATCCTGGAGTTTGCAGTTTTGAGAGGGGCTGCCTGGCCCCTCCTGAAACTGCAAACCCCAGGATTCCATAGGAGGTTGAAAGTGGAATCATCACACTATAAGAGTGTCGTGCAGAAATGTTCATGGTCCCATCCTTCTCCCATTACCAGGCAGCGTGATCACCATGTAAATCATTGATGGGTTTTCACCATCAATGACCCCCAATTGTGCAGCCATCCTGCACTTACCTGCCCTGCAGAAGGCCCAGAAGCTTGATGGAGATGCTTCCTGCCCCTGTGCAGCACAGGAAAGTGCCCAGCTACTCTGCGGAAGGAAGAAGCATGTCTATCGTGCTCCCTTCCACAGGGAGGGTCCAGTCCAGTCCAGTGCAGAGGGGAGCATACCTGTCGTGCTCTCTTCCCAGCAGAGGTGCTGCTGGGATGGTGACTGGAGGAAGATGCAAGAAAGTAAGGGGTGGAAAGGGCCTTGGAGAGACAGGAGCAGTTTGCTGTTGCCTGAATCTACTGAGAAGTGCACAACTCCACCTGCTTCTCTCTGTTGAGCTAACTGAGCATAAATCACTTCTGTGCATTGAAGCAATGGAAGTAAGCTGAGGACAAAGAGAGAAAGTGAGGGGATGAGAGAGAAACGGGGACATTTTAAAAGCAGCCTGAAAAGTGGGACAGCACTGGAATAATCAGGACTGTCCCTACCAAGCTGGATAGTTGGAGAGTATATGGCTGATGGTGTTCCAGCTAGGGCGAAAGGTCTCAACTGGATATTCTCAGAGTGTTCTGGACCTGGAGCCATTGAATTCTAAGTCCCTTCATTTCCCCAACACTATCTGAAATAATGAATTTCTCTCTTTTGGGTTTCAAAAGGGACACCACTGCACTAATACGAAACAACATCACCTCTTGGGCCTACCCACTATGAGCCATTATAGTTCTGGATACAGTGGTGGCTCCGCCATAACTTTCTTCTACTGTTCTCAGAATTGTTCTGTTAAGTGTGTTTTTCCCCAGCCCAGCTACACATTCTTAACTTCCTGCCTACCATTCCATGTTCTGTTTATGAGAAAACTGTCTGGATCCAGGTCAAGAAGGGCATAGATGTTGCTTCCCAATCTCATTAAGCATAGTATTTTGTGGTTCTATGGCTAACAACAAATTCTGCTGCTGGGAATAAATTATGTGGCTTATTACTCCAGTTTTAATCAGTGGCAAAGTCTGTTTAAATCAGGGAAATTAAATTGGTATAAACAGTTGGATCTGACCCAAAGCTCAAACAATCAGTGTGAATATTTTTCATCTACTTCAATGGGCTTCAATGAGGCACTGATTGAGGTCAAGAGAAGGGCTCATTCAGTGTGTGTAGGTGTGCAGAAAGATTTCAAGAACAGCAGAAGTTTCTGGTTAAATAGAAGGGCTGTTTGGCAGCAGCCGGGGAGGGAGGTGCTTTGCATCTCCGGGAGGCTTGGGTCATTATCTCCAACAAGCTCTCAGTCAGAATCCACTTGTATCAGTAAACTATAAGCAGAGCATTTGATAAATGCTAATGGGGTCCATTTCTGGTTGAAGATCTAGTAGCATCTTATGCATAGTCTGAGCAAGCAAGTGAGCTTGCTTGTACTCATCAGTCACAGAGAGGAAGGTAGGAAGAGGAGCAAGTCAAAGAAAACTTCTAAAATGAGCAAACAGCACTGTAAAAATCTAGCAGCCCTACCAAGCTGCTGTTGTATGTGTGGAGCTGATCCATCAAGTGGTCCTGCTCAAGGTCTCTGGTGGTGGATGTGAGAATCTTGGAAGGGGGACTGATCATGCAGCATAATTTTCATATTCAGGAACCAAGCCACACATCAGTCACTGCCTCACTTTGGTAAGTATGCTTTTCCCCATCATTTTCCAGAAGAAAACAGGTATGCATAAAGTGTTGAAAGGGAAGAAAGGTGCAACTACACTTGCGTAAGTAACGATATGCCTCCAGGGTGCAAGAGAAGTAGAAACAGCTAGTCAGTGTGCTTTTTCTTTGTTTTGCCTGTTCTGCTACTTCCTCAGCCTACAGACTGATACTCCTAGGCTTCATTTCAATTCTTCCCACAGACCACTTCCTCTTCTTCTCTTTGTCATATCAGCAAGTGGTAGTATCATTGGTATCATTACTCTCTCCCTTAAGGGGTAGGTAGGTAGGTAGGTATATGCATGTACACACACACACACACTCCTTTCTCTTCGCTGAAGGTAGTGTTTTGTTGATGAATCCCTGCACCACGTTTCTTACAGATTGATATTAAGAGAGAATTTCCTAAACACAAAGCATAGAATAAGTGGCTTCCTTCTAGTCTAGTGACTACTATTCCCCAATAAAGACACATCTTTTCCAAATTTTAGATTAAAAAAAACCTTGATGTTTACAGATTATCATACAGTTTTAATCTCAAAATCTTCTAACATTCAAGAGTTCTGACTGGAAATAAAGAGGTAATTCTTACAATGAATATCTGAACTATGATATCGCCATAGGCACAGTGGATGTCTTCTGATTTTGAAAATTAAATAGAGTCTAGCCTGATTAGTACTTCTATGAAATTCCACCAGATAATGTATAGAGTTAGGAAAGAGTCATCAGGAACCCTGGGGAGCCTCTATCAGTCAGGGTTCACAGCGCTGGGCTAGATAGATGGTGTAAGCCACTGTAAGGCAGCTTCCTAGGTCCCTGTGTACCAACTAGGGAAATCAATATACTTCCAGTGATGAGGTGTTTAAAAAATATACTCCAGTCACTAGAGCAAATGAGCAGAATGAGCAAGCGTATTTATTTGATGGGCACAACTGAAGGATACACAGTAAGTTCACCTGCTTGAGAAGTCACTTTATCTAGCTTTCCAAAACTGGAGGGACTTGCTATAATTTCTTGTTGTTGTTGTTGCTGTTGTTGTGTGGCTTCAAGTCATTTCCAACTTATGGAAACCTCTCATAGGGTTTTCTGTGGCTGCAAATATACAACATGCCCAACGTCAACTAGTAGACTTCCATGGCTGAGTGGGAAATCAAACCTCGGTTTCCAGGGTTGTCATCCAACGCTCAAACCACTATATCATGCTGGCTTCATATTACAGTTATTAGATAGTGATAATCAAACTCATTAACCTGTTGCCCTGGTTTCTCTGTCACTATCCTCATTTCTCTTTTGAACACTTCTTTACTTCCCACTAAACAAAAACAAACTTCTTACTTAGCTTTCTCATCATTTTATCACCATTATCTTTATTTATTTTCAAAGCAGTATTGGAGATACAGATGCAAGGGCAGTCTCTTCCTTAGCGTCAAAGAGTTACCTTAACCCTTACTACTGCAAAGGAAAAGAGAACTACCCAGAAATGTTGCTGAGGTTTTGTTTGTTTATTTTGATTCCTAACAGTGACATTGCTAAAAACAACAGGGAAAAAAAAGCTAGCAAACTGTATTGTGGGAATCAAATATGTATCTCCCAATCTAAAGATCTCACACTGTAGTACAGTGGACATTATCCAAGGCTTCGCTATGGCCTTTGCTTTCATAGCCTTTGATGATCATTAATAATTGCATTTTATGTTCTACTTCCTACAGGGAGCTCATGCCAACTTATCCATTCTACCTTGGTAACAATCCTGTGATTTAGGCTTGTTGGAAAGAGGGAGCACATAGTTCCAAACCCAAAAAGTTTTAACAAGAGGTATTTTGGTCAGGCGAGCCAGTGTGGTATAGTAGTTTGAGCACTGGACTGCAATCTTGGAGACCAGAGTTTGATTCCTCACTCAGCCATGGATGCCCACTGGGTGACCTTGAGTGCATGGCACACTCTTAGCCCCAAAAAACCTTGTGATAGGTTTGCCTTAGGATTGCCATAAGTTGGAAACAACTTGAAGGCACATAACAACAACAAAAACAATTTTTGGGCAGAGGGTGGAAGGGGAACTAGTTCTTCTCTTATCTGTGTTCAAAGAGTTGTGGCTAAATGGGAATATCTTCCTATGGCCATGGAGAAATTCAAGTCATCAGCAGCCTCAAAGAATGGCTAACACATTTCAGCAAGCAGCTCTTATTTCCAAAGTGAAATGTGCTTTACCACCCAATTTTGTCTTAATCCTAACATACTTATCAAAAAGTATGTACCAATGAACTCACTAGGGCTTCACTCTGATAAATATATCTAGAGTTGAGTGGTAAAACAGGAGAATATGAGATGGAAAGGAGTAATTCCCGTACTTATTCTGAGCCCTTGAAAATTAACAATAAAGGTGTAGCCACATTTTCACCTTGTTTGTAGAGATGTCCATGTATCTGTGGTGTTTTAATGATGAAGCACTAGAAGACCTGTTGATATCAGAGACAGAATATTACAAGGATAGCAACTATCCATACTACTTTGGTGAGAAGGCATCATTAAAAAAAACCCAAGACAATCTAAGAAATATTTGTCAAAGTAATTAGTATTTAAACTGTTGACAATAATACAAACAATTGCTCACGGTATAAATCATTGTGTAATTTTAATTCATACCTAAATGAGCATTGGCAGTGACACTACCTGTCTGACACACCCAGACTGTTATTACTCAATTGCACACATCCTATTGTGGCTAATTACATAATAATTAGTCTTCAGCTACACATTAACATTCTGTCTGGCACGCTCATTCCACCATCACTCCACCCTCACTGCAAAATAAATGCAACATATAGCAAATTGAGTATGCAGGGAACATTGCTGCCAAGTTGGCCTTCAGGTTTCATATATTTTGAGTAAAACATTATTGCACACCTTCCATACATTTGAACATATTTCTGGCATCATCTTTCTTCCTGTTTTATGTGTACACAGCTCACTTGCTTCTTACACATTGATTAAAACTGATCTGGAAAAGAATACTGAATATATATCCCTATGGCAAATATAGATCTTTGCAAATGATCACAGGTGTCATTTGCAGACTTTGGCTTCCATGAATCTGGTTTAGAAAAGCCTGTCCAAAAGTCTCATACAAAACTTTCTGAATCTGTACAAAAATAAAGTGATGCCAGTTCAGCAGCATTTCTGTCATGAGATACATCTATATATCTCTATCAAAAACAAAAAATGGACTTAGGGGAAATGAGTATTGTAGAATCTCTATAGGGAGAGAGCATTGTGTCTTAAAATGATCAGGTATAATGTGTGTGGGAAATATTCAGAACTGGAATGGAAATATTCAGAACTGACTACTCAGTGTTAGGATGGTGAGTTTCCAAGAGATGACAGTGAGGCTGGATCAAGGATGGGAATTAGGCTGCCCTCCAGATGTTGCTGGACTACAACTCCCAACATCCATCACCATTGGCTATTATGTCTAGAACTGCTAGGAATGCAGTTAAACAACCTCTTGAGAGCTGTACTAGTCCTACTCCTGAGCTAGACATGCAATCCTGAGTCAGAGCTTTAGTCTTGCCTATTATTGCATTTTGAAAGTGTGTGGAGGGGCGTGGCAACATAAGAATGGCTGGGTGGGGATTCTGTTTACAAACTATTTCTGCAAAGTTGAAACCATTCTTGATAAGCGTGACTATCCAATGTACTCAGTCTGTCAAAGGTCGCAGGCTCTTTGAAAGTAATGGGAAAAGACCCATTCATGACTACACCAAATCAATGGTTACTATTGGGAACACATTTTGTGGAGACTGTGCCCATAACACAAACGGCAAGTTCATCAGTGGGTAATTCCCCAAGTTAAAATTCAGATAGGACTCCTATTCTTTCGCTCTCTCTCTCCATCTTGGCAATCCCCTTGATCTTACACTTGCTTCATTTCAGATAAGATGAGAAGCCTAATATTCCCAAACGCTGTGGTCATGCCCATATCTTTATTATCTTTGGGTATTGCTAACACACACAATAAGGGATGAAGTAGTCTCCATTTTGCTGGGCTTCATAGAGGCATTCATTTTGCCAGGATTGGACAGAATGCTGGGCTACACCTGTATAAGTCTATCACTTGAGTTCTTATGCTAGTTTCTGGTCAAATGGTTGAGAATTATAAAGGCAAACCCTATGCAAAATTTGTTCTGCCAAAGTTGGAAAAAAAATTATTGTATAGGCATATAGCTATTTAAGTGAGGTTGCTCCCAGATAGAAGACCCCTAGCATGAATAATCAAAAGCCCTAGGCAGCTACTCTAGTTTTCCCTCCTTAAGAGGTTTTTTTTCCCCTTTTTAAAGATGATGGAAGAAATGGTAGGAAAACATTAAGATTACTGATGGGAGCTGATGTTGTCTAGACAAAGGCCTGGAAAAGCTACTTTTTGGACAACAGCTCCCAGAATCTCCCAACCAGCATGGCGACTGAGAGTTATAGTCCAAAAAAGCAGCATTCCAAGTTCTGGTCTGGACTCCCCTAAAATTCTGTGAATGACGAGGAGAATTGTTTAATAAAAGTATTGCCCATTAGTACCCTTGACCTCAGAGGGATCAGGGTGGCATGCAAGGGTTCTTTTCACAGAACAGTCCCCCCACCCCGAGGAAAGCTGATCCAAAAAACAGTCAAACCAGCAAACATAGTTGGTTTAGCCTGCAAGCCTATATCTATTTGCTTGGTAAAAAGGCCTACTAAACTCATAGGACCATATTGCTTCTGTCATTAAAATCAAAGGGTTTGAAGCCAAATTCTCTAGGTTAATTGATCTATGGTTTAAGATATAGATAATATAACCCATAGACTTCAAATAATCTATATTAGGTTACCTTACCATACAAAAATGGATCAAAATAGGCAGTGCAAGGGCTGTTAGGTGTCAACAGTGTTGGAAAAACCAAAGGGTTGGTATATCACTTCTTATTTCTACTGTTCCATCCAAGCCAGAGCTGGCAAAAATTACATTTTTGACTACAATTCCTAGAATTCTCCAGTCAGTACGATCTGCAGCCATGATGACTAGCACATTCTGGGGAGCTGTAGTCTCCAAAAGTAATTGTTTCAAAAAGTTCTGGTCCAGACATGCCACAGAAAGTAGAGGGACCAGGAAGCAGTTAAAGAAACTTCCTGTCACCTTGCAGTTTTGGCTTTATCTTCCAAGTCAGAAAGGACCAAACTCCTGTAAATCTATTTTAATTTTAAATTAAACAAAAACAAACAGAAAAAAATAATAATTGCACCTGGCCTAACAAAAGTGACTTGCTTGCTTGATGTGATTTCAAGCAGCCGGGATATTAAAGCCCTGAAAAAGGGGGTTTATAATGGAAATGCTGACAGACTATTAACTATAGCATCGCTGCTCTAATAAATGGAATGGGCTGTCATAATCTCTAGTTCATAAATATGCAAATACAAGGCAGAGGATTTGCTCCAAAGGATGTCTCTATAATTTTAACTGACCTTTACTGATACTAAATGAGCCTGTTGCTTCTGGTTTTGCGCATTAAATACAAAGTACTGTCTATTTTGCTTCCGGGATCTCAGCCTGTTTCTCCTGGAAAGAGTGTCAAAATTTCTACCTTGTTCATTGCAAGCAAAGCTGGGCCCCAAATGTCAATATAAGGTTGAAAGTCCCAGTCACTGAGCAAAAACCTTCTTGGCTTCAAGCGATTTTGGTTTTGTACACATTCATATTCATGCCAAAATTGTTTGTTGAATTAATTATTCCCCCACTCTCTCTTTTTGCGGGGGAGCATTCAAGTGCCTCTTTTCCATTCATGTGTCAAAGACCCCTTTGACCTGCCAAAATCCAGTCAGTCACTCAACAGTAAACAGCCCATCAACACAACAATATCAATGTTGAATATTTTCCAGTTTCCTGCTTTGGGCCAAATGGAGATAAATCCAATGACTTAATATTTAATAACCTAAATGTAATTTGTTTTGTGTCTTTCATTCCATGGGAAAGAATTGGATGGCTAGCAGTTTTACAGATTTCAATCCCCTCCCCAACCCGGTTAATTATTTTAAGCTATTCATCCTGGTATCTCGCCCATTGATGCTCAGCCAAATTGCCAGCAGGGGAGAGATCTGTCCAATCCTGAAGCTAAATGAGTCACTGAGAGTCAATCTGTTTAGTTTCTCGGGCTGCTGGGGGTTCCTCTGTGCTGGTCTCATTCTGCTCCAGTCAGAAAGAAGGCTTCAGGGTTGGGCTTTGGCTGCCTCCTGTTTCTCCTTCTCAACTCCATTCGTCGCAGCTGTTCACAGATTCTGACTGGCCGGGCGCACAACCACAGATGCTCTGATCTCAATGCTATACAGTTCTCGCTCTGATGGAAAATGAAGACATCCTGGCCTTCTCAAGGTTGCTGCTGCAGTAGTTTATCAGGCATCTAGATGGGAAGTGAACCAGATGGATAGAATGTTCAGTATGGCTTGCAAAAAATCCTCTCCCCAAATTGTATTGTATTCTCAAATCCCAGGGACATAAACAGAACCTTTCCATACAGGGTCAGAATTTGGAAATTTCCTTTGGGGGCCCTGAATTATGTTGATTAGGCCTGTTGAACAGTATACCCTACTGATTCAACCTGTCTACTCTATTCAGGATTAACAATAGACACCAGAATCCTAGATGAGCTACTTAGCGAAGGAGATGTAACTAAGTAACATCTCTTGGCTGATTCCCCGCCTCCACTGGAGTTCACCTTAAGAGCCAGCTACTGGATCAGGAAGGATGTCCACTCAGCTGCAAGGAACTGTGATGAGGTCCTGCTTCTAATGCTCCTAGGCTTTCTCACTGTTGGAAATGGAATGGAAATACCCTCCTTCTTGTGCCTGATAACCAGCTGAACAAACTTCCTTCAGCAGATCCAGTAGCTAGATCTTAAGGTGGACTGGGAGCTGCTGCCTGTTAAGGTGGGCTGCGACTACGTAGGATTAGTGAACACACATTAGTTATGGATCTGTAACTCTAGGTTATGAATCTGGAACTGCAATACTGAATACCAACCAACATTTAGATCTAGGATTACAGTTCTCAGGATACCATGATCAGTATGGCTAATGGCCATACTCACTGAAAGATTTGGGGAACTGTAATCCAAAAAGATAACTTTTATAAATTCTGCATAGGTGACAGGCCAAATTATCTGTTAAAAAAAAAAAAGCCCTTGCTGTTTCCCCATTACCTTTTAAGTCTAGGCTTGTCAGAAGCATTAATATCCTTAGAAATGAAAACACTATATATATAATCTCTAAACTGGAATATAAGGTCCCCCGGCTATGCTTTCTGAAAAGCAAAAAAGACTTCACAATTCCTTCCTTTCTCTGGAATCATGATTCAATTACGTGAAACTATACACCAGTCTTAAGAACTTCGTGTATGATTAAGATAGCTGGTATTTTCATGGTAAATGATTAAATTAGCCGACACCGTTTTATCCTGAACTTTGCCATCGAGGCTGACATTTTTATGCAATGTACATTGTAGTCAGCTGGTAATCTAAACTTCTCTGTGTCTCTCATCTTTCAAAGGGTTTGAACAACTAAAGTGCTGTTCTGCTTTAGTTTGATTTGCACGAGGGCAGATTTGGTCTGCCTTTATTCCAGCGCAACAAACTGTTTTGAGTGTATTCCTCTGTACACAAGTGCTTTTTAAATTTCTGCATATTTCTAAAAATTGAGGTGGGGTGTGATGGAGTGTATAACATAAGGCATAAGCCAAGATTCCACACCAAGAAGAAAGCATAATATTATGCTCATGGTTACATGGGTGCTACCATGTCAGTGGACAGCAGCAGTGTGGAGTCTAATACACACACAGTTGTGGATGTGTGTCTATATGCAATGCACATTCATGTGCAATGGTACCACATGTAGAATCTCAATTCTTCAACCTTGAACTAAAGACACATCTTCAGCAACTGACCAAAATGACCATCTGCTTCCTCAGGAGAACTTACACTTGCATAAGATACCAACAGGATTCTGGCTACAGTGTGCAGAAAGTGGGTAGGAAAAGGGCTTTCTTCCTTGCTGTCAGTACTACATTTGAGGGGTAGGGTCAACTAATGAAGCTGAACAATGGGAAAGCCCGAAGAGACTTACTTCTCCTCATAATGCATCGTTAATGAATGGAATTCACTTCCACAGGGTGTCATGGTGGGCCACTAATCTAGACAGTTTTAAAGAGGGGTTAGAGAAATCCATGGACATTGACACTGTTAACTATTGGCAGTGTTTATTAGTTAACTAATAACTAGTTATTGACTAATTATGATGACTAATTGGCTCTGGACTACTTCTGATATCAGAGGCAGGAGGTTTTGGAATTCCAATTGCCCTGCTGTCCTGCTTCCAGCATTCTCACAAGCATCTGTTTGCCCACTGTGGGAAACTTGATGCTGCCCTAGGTAGAGATTTGGTCTGATAAAGCAGTGCTCAACTTCTGTTCTTATACCTGAAGAACCAGTGTTGCTTATGTTGGCTCCTATTAGTATTGTTTGATCTAGCAGTAGTATAAAGCCAGTGGCTGAGATTCCAGATCTGGCTTGTGTACCATACATCTTTGCACATGGAGTTACACATGAATTGTGCTTCAACCTCTATGTTGAATGGCCAAGTTATGCAACTGAATGTGCATGTTCAGCCATATGAACATGGATGCACATCTGCATACAGCACTACATGGCAGATGCAATTCTGCTTCTACAATCTTGAACTGAATACAAATTTACTGTGTTGGACAAAAATGTCTAACCACTTCATAAGGGAAACTTACACATCTGTAAGAAACCAACATGATTCCAGTCTATGTGTTTATCTTTATTTCTGTTCTTTTCCTCACAAGGAGCCAGTGCATTCTACTCTAGCACTGGAGACTGAGCTAAGCTTTACTCCTCTCCCATCCTGCCCCTCAGGGACATGAATGTTTTTTTGGCCCATCAGCCATTGGAAAACCACTTGCTCTTATCATAGGCTGATGCCCTTAAGCTTGCCAAACTTTTCAAGGACTCAAGACTATTTTAGCCCATTATGGCTGTAGCCTTTTTGGCTTTATCATGAGTTCAGTTTGCTTTAACAACTACTCTGATCAATAATATTGAAAAACTCAAAAGTTTTCCCACTACTGGAGTTTCACTTCATACTTTTGGCTGACATGAGATTGTCATCTCTTGGGAGAAGGGATTGTGGGGCCACTGAAGGCTTCTAAATGGGACCATGACATGATAAAAGATGTATAAATGTTTGAAGAGTACAGGGGATACACAGAGGAATGCTTATTACCCTCAAGACAACTGAAATAGCCAGGGGCACCCCCCGATATAGTTTTGTTTATGAATTTTTCATAGTCAGTCATCCTGGCCAGAATAGGTCAGTTCAAGATGGAATCTCCTGGGATCTTTGCACTTTTCATCTATTCTGTCTGTTAAGTTTTTATTGTGATTTTTATATTATAATTCTGTTTTAACTACTTTGCCTCAGGGATATAAACACTGTACATGATATAAATTAAGACAATATATAAATAGGAGAGCCAGATTGGTGAAGTGGTTTGAGTCTTGGACTAGGACTCTTGGAAATCAGAGTTTGTGTCTTGCTTAGCCATGGAAACCCAGTGGGTGATCTTGAGCAAATCACACTGTTTCAGGCTTAAAGGAAGGTAATGAACACATCTTTAAAAGAACACATCTTTAAACTACTTCTTTAAAAGAAAACCCCATAACAGTTTTGCCTAAGGGGCACCATAAACTGGGAAAACTCTGACACATCAACAACTCCAGTAGTGGGAAAACTTTTGAGTTTTTCAATATTATTGATCAGATAGATAGATGGTAACATCCGCACACATAAGTTAACTTATGTGAGTGTAAGTTTATTTTTGTCCACTGCAGAGGTTGGTATCCTCCTTTCCCCACATTGACAAATGCTTCCCCTGGATCTACCATAAAGCTGCTGACTTGCCTTCTGTAGCCATTTGTGCCTAGAGCAGCATGCAGGGAAATCACAGACACATGGGTCTATGTCCCTGTAATCAGGGGTGAAATTATAACTTCAGCCACATGAAGCCTCCAGAGGACTTCACTAGATCTCAGTGAATGATGTAATTGCTTTGTGTCTGGCTACAGGGATATAGCCCAACACGTCTGCAATTTACACTAAAAATTTTTCTACAAAACTGAATATTACCAGATGAAGAATATGTGGCGTAGCTGTGTTGCTTGAGGCTTTTGGAACTTTTTTGTTTGTAGATATCTGTTGATGTTACATTGATTGCCTTTCAGAGATAACACTGTGATCTCCATTGCACAGTATGATCCAGGAGCAGAAAAGATGACCTCTCTCAGTCCAGGAATTGAACTAGAAAGATTTCCATCCCATTCATAATGTGCTCTAGCCTCTACTGTTATATGGATTTGCTATATTATACACTGATGAGATGATTGTTGACTTGATGATGCTCTGGTACCATGTGATGTGGGTTTTCCATGTATAGACAAAATGTTGGTAGAGGTTAAGATAACTCTACCCTTTGGGCACCCACCAGGTTCAGTGAATCTGACCATTCCTATATATGGAGCCATCTTCCTCTGAAGCACCTCCATGCAGTGGTGTACCACGGCTCAACAGCACCCAGGGCAAGGGAGCAGGGCAAGCGGCAGGCAGAGGTGGGTGGGGTGAGTAGGGCAGGGGGGCAATCGGTGGGCAGAAGTGGGTGGAGTGAGCAGTGAGCAGAAGTGGGCAGCGAGTGATGGTGGGGGCGGGGTGAGTGGTAGGTGGAGGGTGTGGGGTGAATGGTGGCAGGGGCAGGTGGGGATTCCTCTTATTTGCACCCCCTGATATTGATGCCTGGAGTACACATCCCAGTTGCCCTACCCTAGATCTGCCTCTGCCTCCATGATTGGAAATTCATAGCAATTCTACCCAACCACAGAGAACTGAATGTAACAAAAGGACATAGTTTTCTCTTCTCACTCCCTGATGTATCGATTACAGTACAATGCATAATATATTAATTCACACAGAGACAAGTGTAATCTAATGGTTAGCATCAACTAGAGTAGTCCCACTGAATCAACGGGACCTTGGTAAATCAATACTAAAGTACGTCACATTAATTCAATGAGCCTACGCTAGTTGGGACTAACAACTAGATTTTGGTCACAATATTTTGCACAGGTGAGATAAAAACTAACAATCCAAGAACTCTTTATAGCATCTATATATCAAGAGATACTATACGAATTATTATTTTTCATTTCCCATATGAAAGTTGCAGTTTTTAAGGAAAAGTAGTGAAATGTTGGACAACAGCAAGGCTCAAGCTGACAATGAAGATAACAAAGGCCATCTGACAGAATATTTATTTCAAGACTGGTGTGCTATATATAGCCATTTTAAAGGAGGTGTGCTATATATAGCCATTTTAAAAGCATTTCATGCTATATAGAACAGACCATCATGGTCTGAGTGTTGGAGCAGGAATTCAGGGGACCAGGGTTCAAATCCTGGCTTGGCCATGAAAACCCTCTGGGTGATCTTGGGCAAGTCACACTCTCAGATGAAGGCAAAGGCAAATCCCCTCTGAACAGACCCTTGCCAGAAAAGCCCGGGGTAGGTTTGCCTAACGGCCAGCATAACGCAGATGTGACTTAAAGGTACACAACAAGAAAAATGAGAACATACCAGAACTTGGAAAAGTTACTTTAAATAATATTTCATTACAGTTATATTTCAAACACCTAAAAAGCAACTCGTTCCCCTTACACCTATAATTTTTTTAA
Organism: Iguana delicatissima; assembly: GCA_948472985.1. Classification (NCBI taxonomy): domain Eukaryota; kingdom Metazoa; phylum Chordata; class Lepidosauria; order Squamata; family Iguanidae; genus Iguana; species Iguana delicatissima. Next base: position 32,495 of record CAOKZL010003634.1, read on the forward strand.
AAGTAATGCTGGACTTTTCTATTTCTCTACAGTAACTTAAATGCTTATTTTCTGTTACTTAAAAATAAAGAACAGAATGAGGTAAATTGCTGACTTATGGTACAAAATATACTTTCTTTTTATCCATCTTATTGTTGCCCTAACATGACTTGATAATATAGTAGCATGAGATGCAGCAAAAGCAAACCTTTGAGTCATGTGATAGTCCTTCATCATTTAGTGATGCCACACCCTTATAACAATGGCAGTAACTAAAAGTTAGTTACACCACAGAAGGGGTAAAGTTATCCCTTATTAAGTTACAATCCTAAATTAACACAGTTTTACCATCATTTATTATTGGGAAAAAGAATCGATTCTAAGGCCATTTCTGCCCTAAGGCCATTTCCGCCCTATAGTGCTATTGTTTCACTTTCAATATGCTATGGAATCCTGGGATTTGCAGTTTAGGGAGGGGCCTTTAGAATTCTCAGCCAGAGAGCTCTTTGGCCTCAAACTACAAACCCTAGAAAGTGAAACAATAACTCTATAACAGTGTAGGGTGGAAATAGCCTGAGTAACAGTGCTATTTTTCACAAGTTGCTTCCACACTTCTGCCTCCATGGTTACCTCTTTTGGTGTGTGAGTGGGATTTTAACCCTTAAAATGTATTAGTGGTATATCATTCACTCTGTGGCCAGAATCCGAGGTTAGTAATGTTGCAACAGATGTCCTCAGTTCCTTGTAGGAAGGTTCCATTGGATAGGACAGCATTTTCTTGTTTGTGCTGGATGCTACTGCTATAGGAATACGTTACCTCTGGATTTTAAAATAATAGTGTTCAAGCCATGATATTACACCCCATATGTTTATTTGAAGAACCAACTCTAATTCATGAAGAATTTTGAGGAAGTATTTATCTAACCATCCATCCATTCACCCATCCATTACAGTTAACAGAGCATTAAAACATGAAAATATCAAATTAAATGCAGATTGGATAAAAATACCTCTTAATACAAATAAAGGAACACAAAATTTGCAGAACAGCTAAACATTAGATATAAAAAAAATCAGACAATCTTAAGTCAACTGGTGGGAATAACTAGGTTTATCCACTTGCTCAGCAACTGACATATTAGAACCCTGAAGTGAAATAATCATAAGGGACTCAAGAGAGCAACCAGGGAAGGATTGTCCAATAGGTTATATTAAATCCTTTCTAGCCCTTTGATAATAATTGCAGTGAGAGATTCCACCTCAGCATTATTATGGAGGCAGCATCTGTCATTCTTTGGTGTTTTATTCTATCTGCCATTTTATAGATTGGCAGGGAGAACAAGACACCTAGTCAAGGAAGATGTCTTCCCTTTTTGAGGGACACAATCATAGAATCATAGAAGTGTAGAGTTGGAAGAGACCACACGGGCCATCCAGTCCAACCCCCTGCCATGCAGGAACACCCTCAAGGCACTCCCAACAGATGGCCATCCAGCCTCTGCTTAAAAGCCTCCAAAGAAGGAGACTCCACCACACTCTGAGGCAGGATATTCCACTGTTGGACAGCCCTGACTGTCAGGAAGTTCTTCCTGAGGTTCAGGTGGAATCTCCTTTCCTGCAGTTTGAATCCATTGCTCCTTGTCCTGGTCTCTGGAGCAGCAGAAAACAAGCCCTCTCCCTCCTCTACATGGCATCCTTTCAAATATTTAAACATGGCTATCATGTCCCCTCTTAACCTTCTCTTCTGCAGACTAAACATACCCAGCTCTCTAAGTCTATCCTCATAGGGCATGGCTTCCAGGCCTCTCACCATTTTGGTCGCCCTCCTCTGGACTTGCTCCAGCTTGACCATGTCCTTCTTGAATTGGGGTGCCCAGAACTGGACACAGTATTCAAGATGAGGTCTAACCAAGGCAGGGATAGTTGACCATTCTAGGTAAGGCCTTCCATCTTTACATGGGAAGACTAATAAACCGAATAATAGAGGGGAACAAGGATCTCTCTCACCATACCCAATTATAGCACTTTGATTCCACTTTAATGGCCATGGCTCTGTCTCACGAAATCCTGAGATTTATAGTTTGGACTTGAGCGCTCTATGGCAGAAAAACCTAAACACCTCATAAAACTACAGATCCAGGGATTCCATAGTATGAAGCCATGACAAGTGAAGTGGTATCAAAGTGCTACCTTTGTGCAGTGTGAAAGAGAGCAATGTCCCGGTGTGGTTCCTTGAAGGTCTTGATGAGCTATATCTAATAACTTCTTCGACAATCAATTTCATGCTCTATATGTCCCTAGATAACAAGTAGGAGGATGGTAAGCCTCCAGAAGTATCTCCCCCACCCCCAACTACAGCCTTCATTCAAGGTAATTCAAAGGAATATAGCATAGTTGTGAAAACCAGGGAGGTGGGAGTAAGTGCAAGGCAGCAGATTTAGCTAAAATGAATAGAATGGCAAGCAATTAGCACATCTCTAACACCATGACCTGGGAAGACTAGTGTAGACCAGAGCTGGTTGCAGTGGCTAGCATTGTTGGGTACCCACCAGGGCTATCCCTTTCCCCAGCTGCTAATCCCTTAAGCCACCTGTTCCTTCCTCTTTGCTGTGTGAAACACATGGGCAAACCAGTAGTGAGAGGCGCAACAAGAAGAAACTATAAGCTTTGCCATTCCTTTCCATTTCTCTGTGGGAGGTGGTGCCAATGAAACCAGAAGGGACAGGTGTATGAGTTGCAGCAACAGCAATGAAGAGAATGTGGACCCTTTTGGGGGTGGGTGGGGGGCTAAGAGCATCTTATCCAAAGTCCCCTCAAACATGGAACTAGCATTGCATTACACTATAATTTGTGGAGACATGGCTAAAACCTATCTATTTATTCATTCATCTATATATCCATCTATCTAGATAACAGACAAAGATGAAAGAAATTTTAGGACCCAGTTCTCATATGTTAAGAAAAATTCCACTGATTTGAATCGAAGCAGATCTGCAACATAGCTAATTAATAAGCTAATGTTTATCTATTGACCTATATAAAATATAGATAAATCATTAACATCATCTTCCAGTGCAAACATGTATGCATTTAATTTTAGACCTAATGGGGTATGAGAGGGAGGCATACGCTGCCACTGCTTTAATCATGCTTTTAGCTTTATTGTCTAGCACAAAAGCTGTTTTTCCATATTAGAAAACCCTGGGAATAATCTGTTTCCTAATCCAATATGTGATGGCAACTATTCATTACTGAACGAGGAGAACAAAAATGGGAGTAGCAAATGCTGACATATTTGAAACTAAAAGAGGTGGGAAAACATCCAACATACAGGAAACACTTTTTTTGATCTAACACAACAGCTTTGTGTTATTATTCTTAGTACTTACAATATCCAAAATGCTGCTCATGCATTATTGACCATAGTCAAATACAGAGTAAACATACAGATAGGAGCAGTTAAGGCTGGCCCTTGAGGTCAACATCTGGGGCCCTACAGCCCCAGGGGAGCTTAAATGAACACCCAGCAAAGTTGTATTATTTCTTCTCTTTTTCAAAAAAATTTTTATAGTTGAGGTGTGGGAAAGAGACTGATAGATGGACCGGTACATGATTACAGATGCTCATGCTATTATTTTTAACCTGAAAATGTGTTATCTTTTTGTACTACAAAGGAGCTTATTGCCATGCATTTATCCTAACAGCAGAAACAAACTCCATTTTCTTCTTGTCATTATGGTGTTAGGATTTGAATGAGTTTAAAATGTGAAAATATATACATTTTGATTATTACTTTTCTTCTTCTTTTCCCTTTTTGCTCTAATATCAGGAGCACAGGAACAGATGTAAAGCACAGAATGGTGTCTGGGGGTGGGGAGAAGAGAAATATTATTTGTATGCCCACAACCAAAGTGATACATATAGCTGTCTAAGGAAGGGAGGGCAACTGTAAAACCATTAAATTCAACTTGTGAAATCAAGAGTTTTGAAAAGTTACTATTTGGGGATAAGACTCTGAGTATCTCCCATCTAGTAGTGGTATACTGGTTGAGAGGTTCTGTAATCTGTAATCCAAAATGGAATTTTCCCAACCTCTGCTAACCTTGTCCAGAGGCACCACTGACAATACACTTAAGGCCATTGAATTCAATGAGAGTGAAAGAATCTATTGGTGGGGTAACCTTTGGGGTGTCTCTAGGGGAAGGGGGGGGTTGGATTTCAGGGGATCCAATCCAAACTGATGTAATGCCAGCCATGCTAAATCTCATTCTCAGATTGCCCTCCTCTGGCAGAAATGCTTAGAACCACATAGCTGGGAACTAAAAATGCTTCTGCTGAATTGGATACAAGTGGAAATTAATAAGCTAATGTTTATCTATTGACCTACATAAAATATAGATAAATCATTAACGTAGTCTTACAGTGCAAATATATATGCATTTAATTTTAGACCTAATGGGCCATGAGAGGAAGTCTTACTACTACTAGACAGTATTATACCAATGATGCCACCACTACAAAATACCAGAGTTTAGGGAAGATCTGTTTCTCATTAACAGTGCATATAGCAGAACCTGTAACATTTCTCCTGTGTCCATTTGTCCCTGTGCTCAACTCACAACTTGGTAGCACTTGATCGTACTAATGTAATGTCTGAAACATTTGGGCTACTTTCAGACATGGAGGCTGGTGGCTCACTGGGATTGTGAATCTTGTCAAGGTTTGAATCCAAACGTTAAAGGAGCTATCAAGGGATCTACCCCTATTTTGAGGATAGGTTCAGCTTCCTTGAAGTCTTACATTGGTTCAGTATGGTACAAGTAATGTATCTCTTTAAGGAGTTGCAGAGCTTTTTTACTGCAAAAACCTGGGGCCAGAGCATTGATGTTGAATACTTTGAAGTACCAAGACTGGATAGCAGTAGCCGTTTCTACTATATTTGAAACACATCCTTTGCAGCTTGTCTAGATGTACTTTTGGGAGCATGTTTATACAGGAGAGCAGCTGCTTAGTTTCAACACAATTAGGATACAGGTGGACAAGTAGCCAATGATGCTCTAGAGCAGAGGTAGGCAAAGTGCATCCCCCAGATATTGTTGTACTAGAACCTTCAGGAACTATAGGCCATTTCCGCACCAGCCTGTTATGGTGCTATAATTCCACTTTCAGCATCTTATGGAATCCTGGGGTTTGCAGTTTAGAAGAGGGGCATTTTGAATTCTTAGCCAGAGAACTTTTTTGGCCTCAATAAACTACAAACCCTTGAATTCCACAGGATGTTGAAAGTGGAACAATAGCACTATAACAGTGTAGTGCAGAAATGGCCATAGTCAGCCTAGCCAATGGTAAGAAATACTGGAAGTTGCAGTATAACATCTGAAAGACTAAACTTTGCTCATCCCTTTTCTAGGGAGATTTCTCATTATCCTACTTTTAGAGCCAAGGTGAGAAAAGAACAAGATGGTGGCCCCTCCCATCTAATGTACAAACCCAACTGTACCCAGATCTTCAACACTTTCTTTAATATTAGCAATGGGAAAGCATGCTTGACATCAACTAAGGCATCAGGCTAGCTGAGATTCTGATGGTGTTACCGTGCCATACACCTCAATTCCATGATATAATTGACAATGAACATTATTTAATTGGCATGAAATATAAATCATACACTGTTATCACTGAAAAGCCATGCTGGCAAAGAGGACTGGCTGAACACATCCAAAAATAGGTCAGATGGGACCTCAGAGTATGGCTGGGTGTATCAGTCGGGAAGCTCCACGCTGATGAGCTTGCAATAATCCCCTGAACAACTCAACCTCCAACACAATAGTGCACAAAGTTGTCTCAACAGAGCAACTGATAGTCATCAACCTGTTTCCTCCTCCTTCTGAAACTCTTTTGTTTCCTCACCTGCCCAGATATTAAGAAGCTAACATGATTCCCATCAATGCTTTGTCATCTAATGCTAAGGCCATTAGCCCATTCTAGACTCCATTTGCTCAACCAGAGAGCCATTAGCACCTTCTCCTTCAGAGAAGAAAATGGGTATTTAAACCCAGACAACACATAGTACACTGGACCTAGGCTGTTATTTTGCTGCTCAGATTCCTGTTCTTGTGCTATCCTCAGACCCTTTGTCTGAGCCACATTGCTTCATCTCTTATCTGCGGGATAGGTAAATATCACCTACTGCATCTCAAGTTCTCAGTATTCAATTTTTCCTTCCTTTCCTTCGGTTTCCCTTGTATGGTTGTGAGATGTCTTGAATCTTGTATGTGTTTGTGATTTTCCCCAATAAAATATTCTTTGAATCTCCAACTAGTGTCCCTGATTAGTACTGGTATACATAGGTGGAAAGATCCCCCCTCTCACAGGCCTCATCTTGAGCTAATATTTCCCCATAGTTCCACAGAAGCACTTGCACCATGGCTGGATCTCTGAATTACCTACCTTTTGGGATAACAATGGGGTTGGTGTAGGACGGGCTGTGAGACCCATAATTTGTCCTCCAATAATTTGTTGCTGATCCAAAGTAACTGTCCCATGCTCAATGGTAGGGCTGGCCGGGCTTTCTAACAGCCTGGTGGATTAATCTTTCAGTCCATACCGTACCTCAGCATTGCATTTGCTATCACAGAAACTGTTGCTTGACTTTGACTCCTGCTGTTACAAACATATGAAAAATGTCTTCCTACTTAGTGTGGTTCCAGTGTTCTCAAATCAGCATTGCCTCTTAAGAACGAATGCTGACGCTCGCAGGAGACAATATCTTAAAAAGATGCTTTCATAAGTTGTGTTGTTCATGATGGGAATCAGAATGAGGGAAGATTTTTTTTAAGGTGGCAGGTGCCAGCATAGCACAAGAAAAAAGTCTAAGTTCTGTTAATCCAATGGAATTAACAGAGTTTAGAAGTAATTACTTACAAATAATTTCAATAAATTCCTTTCCCCATTAATGAAAATATAATTGCATTCTATCAGCACTGTAGCTTAAAGAGGCATACCTTCATTCCTTTTGCTGTATTATAGCAACAGTTTAATTACTTTTATGGAGAATATCACACAGTTCCAGTACTATCTTGTTCTGCGCTTTTTGCTGCTATTTTGTGCTCTGCTGTAAATATTCAGGTGACAATGAGATAAATGGATGTAGAGTGCATTTTTTATCAGAAGCTACACTTTCTAGTGTTCAATTATTATTATTTTTTTAAAAAAATAGCTATAAGTAACTTCCTTATTTATTTCTGAAAAACAGGAGCAACCTGTTTAAATTTCTAACCATAACAATAACTAATGACTTTGTAGATGTTGGAACTGTAACCAACTGTTGCAGCTAACTCCCTTTCAAAAGTAGCTTTCCAAGCTCTGGGAATCAGTGATCATTTGTAGTATGCATGAGAACAGAATGTGAATCAACCACAGCTTTAATATGTTTTGCAAGGTAGACTTAAGATATTTAATTTACTACTGGATAGTAATTGGCAGTCCAATACACATCTGCAGGCCTTCACTTTACAGTCAGGATGTCTATAAGCAGCTCTACCAAAATGAATAGGCTGCAATTATGGAGATTCAAAATTTTTGCAAAGCTAGTATATTTTCACCTTCTTTGTTAATCATGACCTAGTGTGATGGATGCAGTATGTGTGTGCAAATTAAATAACCTCATTCTTCCTTCTGTGGAAAGTAAAATTTATTAGCAATTAAACCTGGGGGAGAAAAGTGGAGTCCTCCTTTCAATTTCTCTTTGAAAAAAAAATCACACATCAAGTGACTGAGTTGTTTGAGGACTGTTAATATGTACTAAGAGTGTTAATGGTGTTGCTATAACTGCAACACATTTCTTTTAAAAATACAAAGTTTCCAGCACTGAGATTATTTCTTCCCTAATTAAAATGGTGCTCTTTAGCCAACAACAAGAACAAAATTAAAATCTTGGAGCCTTCTCTGTACCAACTGCTTACAAAGCCTTTCCTTCTCTGTCTTCCCAGTTGGTGAATACTGGTTTGAGCCAAGCCTTGGCCATATTAGCAAGTGAGAGAAAATGAAATTTATCTTAGACACATCTTGTTCAGTCATCCATCTAGCATGGAGTGAAGGCTTACAGGCATGGCTTTCCATGAACCTGTATATTGAAGCATCCACCTACTCAGAAGGGACATTGGCTTGCATCTGAAGAAATACTGGGCTTTAGATTTTCTTGGCATGCAGTGTCCTGAAACTGCAGAAGTATGTAAGACAAGAAACATATTTCATTTCAGAATATACCTGGGAAAGTAAAGATTCTTGATTACACCAAGGATGCTGAAATTTATAATTGAAAACAGCACATGATCTAAATCCTCTGAAGGCACCAGAGGATCCTATCTGATCTTGGAAGCTAAGCAGGGTCACATTTGGTTAATACTTGGAACAGAGACCACCAGGGAATATCAGGTGTCATATGGGCTACATTTCAGAGGAAGACAATGGCAAACCACTTCTGAGTGTTCCTTGTCTAAGAAAACCCTACAAATATTCATGGGGTCATGATCAGTTAACAAATAACTTGAATGTACACACACACACCAGCATTCTTAGGGCAGAATACTTTTGGCACATTATTCTAGTGTAACTTTGCTGGTGTCAATGGTGGTGGCAGGAGGAAACATGGGCACAGTGCCCATGTAAGACATAAAACAAATAAGCTGGTCAGAGGTGCAACATGCTGTCATCTCCCCTTGCTGCTGCTGCACAATGCTGGAAAAAGCACAATCAGGCGTATAGTATATCAAAAGGACTTTAGATGTAAGAGTGACTGCTTGTGTTGTAAATAAAACAAAACAAAATGAAGGAAGCTTCTGTCCATGAACGCTCAGCTTGAAGATGACACTGTTCATTGCAGATGATACCAATATTCACTTTTCCTTGAAGGTGGTCCAGTGCATATATGGTTCTCTTTCACAGAATCATAGAATCATAGAGTTGGAAGAGACCGCAAGGGCCAACCAGTCCAACCCCTGCTATGCAGGAACACACATCAAAGCATTCCCAACAGATGGCCATCCAGCTTCTGCTTAAAAACCTCCAAAGAAGGAGACTCCATCACACTCTGAGGCAGCATATTCCACTGCCGAACAGCTCTGACCGTCAAGAAGTTCTTCCTGAGGTTCAGATGGAATCTCCTTTCATGCAGCTTGAATCCATTGCTCCTTGTCCTAGTCTCTGGAGCAGCAGAAAACAAGCCTGCTCCCTCCTCGACATGACATCCCTTCAAAATATTTAAACATAGCTAGTCTCTTAACCTTCTCTTCTGCGGACTAAACATACTCAGCTCCCTAAGCCGTTCCTTATAGGGCATGGCTTCCAGACCCTTCACTATTTTGGTCGCCCTCCTCTGGACATGTTCCAGCTTGTCGATATCCTTCCTGAATTGAGGTGCCCAGACCTGGACATAGTATTCCAGACGAGGTCTAACCAAAGCAGAATAGATCACCTCTCTTGATCTAGACACCATACTGCTATTGATGCAACCAAGAATCGCACTGGCCTTCTTGGCTGCTGCCTCACACTGCTGCTTCATGTTCAGCTTGTGATCTACCAAGACTCCTAGATCCCTTTCACACGTACTGCTATCCAGCCACGTATCCCCCATCCTATATTTGTGCATTCCACTTTTTCTGCCTAAGTGTAGGATCTTACATTTCTTTCTACTGAAATTCATTTTGTTAGCTTTGGCCCAGCTCTCCAATCTGTCAAGGTCATTTTGAAATTTGATCCTGTCCTCTGGGGTATTAGCAACCCCTCCCAATTTGGTGTCATCTGCAAATTTGATCAGCGTGCCCTTACTCCTTCATCCAAGTCATTGATGAAGATGTTGAATAGCACTGGGCCCAGGACAGAACCCTGTGGCACCCCACTAGTCACTTCTTTCCAAGATGAAAAACAGCCATTGGTGAACACCCTTTGGGTTCAGTCAGTCAACCAATTACAAATCCACCTAACAGTAGCCCTGTCCAGCCCATATTTTACTAGCTCCTTTGCAAGAACCAAGCCCTTTTTATTTGTGGAAATGTTTGGGCAACTCACAGAAATATGATTAGATGAGGAGGAGGAGGCCAAAAAGACTTTTCAGTATTCAGAAAATACTCCAGCCTTGGAGGAGATTTCCAAGGCAGCCCAATAGCTTATCCCTCAAGCCCCAACCCTCCCTTGGCCCTGTCCCCTCTCCCTGCTGAAAAGGTCTGAACTCTGAATTGCTACTGAGAAGCTCTGACTATGCACTGATAGACACGTCAGAAGATTTCACAGGGACAGGGTGGAAGGAGCAATCAAATTCCCAGGACAGAAAACACCTTGCTCTTTGCTGGCTCACCATCATCCTTTCTTAAGGATCAGCTTAAAGAATTAAAATAAATTGACTTAATTTTCAATCTACAGATTAATAGAAAAACTATTATCCAAATGTTGATCTTTCTGGAACCAAAACGGAACCCTCCATACACAGTTGGATTGGGATTCCTGGGGAATCAAACTTCCTGATGACCTGGCAACACTCTGCAAGTGTCTTCCAGCCATACACAGAGAGATAGATGTATCAGCTGGAATGGGGAAAATCCAAGATTTACAAAAGTGCAAAGAATTTTTAGCATGGGGTGGCAGTCCTTCAGATGTTGTGGACTCCAGTTCTCAGCAGTATTAGACAGCAGAGTCCATAGTGAAGAATGCTGGAAATTGCAGTTCAGCAGCGTCAGGGGGCTGCATGATTCACACACCTTTAGGAGACTCCCCTCACACACCAACCCAATGGGTGCTCATGCAGACTGCTGACAGATCCTTTTGCCAGAAGTAAGTGGAATGGGAATGGAATGCAGTAGCCTAGAATAGTGCTACTCAAAGTGGTGGACCACAGATGTAGCGTGTGGGCAAACCAAATATTATTGTTCTTTCTCCTGCTAAAAGTTAAACTCAAACAATTAAAGTTGGGGTAGGAAAAATGGATTCCTCACTTACAATTTTGCCCAAAGATCACATATCAGCTGACTGCATTATTTAAGGTCAGTTAATATGTAATTCTGGTCTGCATGCCATTGGCTGCTGGTCCATAGTAAATTTCCAGGAAAGAAAGAAATGGTTTTAGCCAATGGGGATCAAAAAAGGTATTGATTCCTGGCATATTGGGTGCAAAAACTGCCATTCTACCACTTACTTATAAGATCCTATAGCTGACAGGCACTCTAGCAGTATTCAACATTGTAAAGCTTGTTGCAGGTCCCATTTGTAATTAGTATTGCTCAGTCTAGCCTTTCACAACACTAAATTTTGAATCCCTCTTTTAGGGGGACCAACTCAACAGAGATATTTGACAATGGGGTTTGTTGTTTGACTACCTATGGTGTTATCTTAAAGATAGTCTTCTGTTTATGTGTCCCAGGCTTAGAGAGGATACAGGCACAAAGAAAGCCTTTGATCTTGTACAGACCTCACAGCAAACTTGCAAACACTAAGAGACAGGAATGTAAACAGCTGAGAACACTAATTTTGAAGTCAATATTCTGCATTTCATTAACAAATCTCTACAGCCAGCACAGCATATTGGTTTGAGTGCTGGACTAGCACTCTGGGAGACCAGGGTTTAAATTCTCACTTGGCCATAGAAACCTACTGGATGTCCTTGGGCAAGTCACACTCTCTCAGCCTCAGAGAAAGGCAATGGCAAACACTCTAAGGACATTTTTTTTAAAAAAAAATGTGATAGGTTCACCTTAGGTTTCCCATAAGTTGCAAATGACTTGAAGACATATAGCAACAATGAACCTCCTGTCCTCATTTCCAGAGGGCTGGGAAAAATGCACAAGATGACGCAAAGCAACAATATACTTGCAAGTTTCCCCTGTGCAACCATTTCCAAGAGATCTAGGAGTGTCCAAGGCCTCCAAAATGCAGGGCATGATAGCCTGGGGAAGGCCAAGTGGATTGTGTCTAATTCTGCCATGACAGATCTGACTCAACAAATGGATTCTTCCCTAACCAGTAAAACAATCCAGGCATTACAAACTTGGATGAAATATCATAATCTGATGCAAAATCATTACAGAGTCCCTTGCCATTTTAATGGCTTGTTATTACATCTAGTGCAAAGATAACATGGGCTCTGTTTTATGAGACTCAAGCTGCCTATGGCTTAATCACCCAGTTTGCAACCTCCCACTCCAGTGGCTTTCTCAGCCAGGTTCCTCTGCCACAGCCTGACAGATCTTAGGCACCAGAGGACCATCTGTGCAAATGTCATAGCTCTTGCTCAGTTGCAGGCATCCAGTTTATCTGAAGCAAACAGAATCACACTGAAGATTTTAATCCTGATCACCAAGTTCAAATGATAGTGAAAGGAACTGTCCAGTTCCAGAGTTAGGAAACACTAGAACAAAAGAACATGATCTCACAAACTGATCCTTTAGAATGACAAATATATCATAAATACAGTGATCTGAAGAGTGAAGCCTCTGTCATTGACCTTGGTTATTCAAATAGCTAGAACATGGTAATATGTTAGTGTTTACTTTTCTGTGTGGATACAAGCCAGCACAATTTTTAAAAAAGCCAACGCATTTTTTTCCAGGCCTCTTTGGGCTGGGGTCACACATGCACAGTTATCACCTCATAACTGCACTAATAAGGCATGGCTTTCATGGGTCAAATGGCCATGACAGACAACACAGAACAGATCTAATGTAACTTCTGATGTAATGGGCTTTATCCAACATTATTCCTCAGTGGAGTAATGGTATCCAGTAAATGGAGATGGTACCTGGTCTCACTGCACTCTCCTTTCCCATGCACCTCAAAACCTTCTCCAAAAGGTTGAAAAACGATATAAAGCCAATTTTTGGGTAGCTTCTAAGGCCAGAAGGGAAGGGAATGATGTATCATGGCATGCAACAATGTCACATTGAATTTAGGCCAATGCTATCCACATATTAAAGTTCCATTTATCAAGTACAGATATGATACATACCTAGGTGTGAACCAGGCCTAAATATCTCAACCTTGTCTAGATCTCTTCCATGCTGTACTTGAAGTTGCACTGTACCATGTCTTTTTCCAGTACAAGTATATTGTATTGCCATCTTCTAAACAGATAATTGAATATAATTATTATAGAAATAGAAGAGGAGGAGGAGGAGGAAAAGGCACCTGACATTTCTACTCATTAACCAGCTGATGAGTCATAACTCATCTTTCACTAGTTTGTGTATTGTCAGCACACTGTCCCACGCATCTTGTCATCACAATCAACTTCACACCAGTATCACCTTGAGTATTGTTGATCGCTTGTGTCACTTGGAAGCAAGATGGGCTTGCTACATCAGTGGCCAGTGTCACTTCATGTGTGTCACTTTTAGTGCCTGTCAGAGTTCAAGTCACTTGGATACTACAAGGCTGGTATTTTATGCACCATGATAATCAGATGTCAAAACCTACAAGAGCCATGCATCTTCATCTGAAGAGAAATAAAATCCCCATTGGTCAGGACAGTACTAAACTTTCAAACAAATACATGGATGATGACTAATATCTTCAAGGAGATAAAACAAAAAGGGTGGTAGTGATAGAATGGCATCTCCACAAAGGTGATAAACATTGCCTATATTTGTAAAAGAAAGCAGTACATGGAGAGATTTCAAATGACTTCCATGTGGCAGCCACAACCAGTGTAAGCCAACTAAAATTTCTCTGGATGGCAACTCTTCTCATTGCTCCCAAGCTCAATTCAAGGTGCTGGTATTGATCTATGAAGTCCTGTATATCTTGAGGCTGTGGCCCCATTCCAGGAGAAAGGTGAGATACAAATAAAATAAAATACCTAAGAAATCTAAGATTATAAGTGCAGGCCCTGTTACATGTTCCATCATTCCTTGAGGCTAGGCCAGTGGGTACAAATGACAGTGCTTTCTCTGTAGCAGCACCCTGACTGTGGAACTCTCTCCCAAGGAAGTTCAGATTGTTCCCATCCTTTCTGAGTTTCTGGCAGGCAGTGAAGACTGTGCTATTGCACTTGGTCTTTGGATCTTAAAAACAGGTGTGACTGGCTGGTTTCTGAACTCTCTGGTTTTAGGACTATTTCAAAGAGAAGTGTTTCAGTTGGCTTATATACATTAATGTAATGCTTTAAAGTGTTTTCAGTCATATGCCCCACCTTGGGAACACTAGTGGGGGTGAGAGGTGACAAATAAATGCCTTAACTCACCCATCCATCCATCTGGGGAACTATGATAAACACTAGCACACACCATGGGTTAGGGTATTTTCTATATTCTTTGGATATTACTCCCCACCCCAAGTGACATTCCCATGTGATTCTTCAGTTATAAATGGGGGATGTAGGTTTATAATTTGAAGTGGCACTGTCGAGTAAGAGTAATCCCAGATGATTCTGCTGTTGATACAGTTCACCTCCAATTTATGTTCCTATAAGTGGGAACAAGTACATTTTTTTAATTAAAAAAAGAAGAAGAATGTGGGGAAATCAAACTTATTACAATACAGAGCATAACACTGATTGAAATGTGCAGAAAAAACAACATTTGTGCACTAAGGCAATGGGAGGAAACATACATGACAATAGAGGCTGCTGTGTGTGTATTTCAGTGGATTTAGTTTACATCCAGAGTGGGCAACCTCAGATCATGGGGCTGAATTTGGCCCTCCTGAATTCCCAATCTGGACTTTTGGGGTTTCCCTAGAAGATTCTACTCTCTACCTTATGACACCACTACTTGGTGGTTCTCTAATTTTTCCACAATTCTAAAAGGCTAAAACACTTCTCTGAAGCCTTAATTATTGGCTTGAGGAGCTTTAAGCTAAAACATGCTAATATTTTCTCCTTTGGTTCCATCCACCACTGGAACGTGGAACTTATCTGAAGCAGAATGCAGCTCTGGGGCTGAATGAGATTTCCCACTTTTGATTCGCACATTCTAGCACACCCGTTATAAAGTACGGAGGAATGGCAAGAATTTAAACATGGTTTAAATATCTGATCACTAGGTAGATGCTTTTCATATCACTCATGTAGTTTAAGCTGTACTGTTGAAATTTGTTTAAAAGTGGCAATGTTATTTTTTATACAACCACAACGTTAGCTCAAAACAGCATGAGTTTTACATCAAAGATCTTGATGTAAATGTTATTAGTTCAAATAATCATATTACCAGAGGGGTGAAAGGTGAATTGTGGATTGTTCTGTGTCTTTGTTGCTGTTTTGTATCTCGGATTTTCAACCATGAATAGGTTGCATGATTACAGTAGACACACTGAAATCAATAGGGCATAATCTCAGTAGGTCTACTCAAAGGCCATTTCCGCACTACACTGTTATAGTGCTATTATTCCACTTTCAACATCCTGTGGAATTCTGGCGTTTGTAGTTTCCTGAGGCCAAAGAGCTCTCTGGCTGAGAATTCTAAAGGCCCCTCCCTAAACTGCAAACCCCAGGATTCCATAGGATGTTGAAAGTGGAATAATAGCACTATAACAGTGTAGTGAGGAAATGGTCTTGGTATGATGAAGTCTTGATCCAACCCATTAAGGTCTCTTTCAAAGCTCAATTCATTTTTAGAAAAAAAAAATGGAAAGATTATCACAAGTAAGATTTTTGCCATTGTAATGGTATATCAAGGTCTGAAAATAAATTTTCAGATCTTGAAATCCAGGTTTCTGGATTCTCACAGTGTTATTAATATTTCACACATCATATATTGTCAAGGTTCTGAGTGTACTTCAAACAGTGTATGTATCCACCATCTTCTTTCATGTTCACTTATGGACATTTTGGACACTAAAGCCCTAAGCACTTGGTCCCCTGCTTTTAAGAAAAGCTAATTATGTGCACTTTGGCTTAACTTTGGCAAAGCTCTCCTTGACTTCTTGATAACAGCAACCACTTAGCAATACTTTTATCTTTACACGAGGAGAGCAAAGATTCATTTTTCTTGATATTAAAACCCCACAGGCTGATCCTGTATTTCACAAAAGATCATTAGAAGGCTGTTTTTAATCTCCCTTCCTCATCATTTGTTGTCCTGAACTTTTCTAGCCAGCAATCTGTCCCTTTTCAGACCTTGGCATTCTTTTAAAGCAGTACTGATTATTTTTTAAGTAAATGGTGGGTGTGTTATCTGTTCTTGCTGAGTTTGTTGCATCTTACAATGTCCTTCCAGGCCACAGAACATCGTGTGTAGTATTCCCAAGGTCTAGGAGATATGAAGCCCTCCAGGAGCTACTGTGACCTATGAAGCCTAATTGTTGGTTTTTCATTGCTGCTATTTCTTAATGCTTCGTAGAAATGAGATAGGGATGACAGACGTGGAAGAAATTCTATCCAGACATCATGAAGGCAATAATGATTAACAAGTAAAAAGATTTGTGAGGAGCCCGCTAAGCATGTGATAGCAAAGTTCATCATGAGCTATGTACTTGTCAAAGCAGTTCTGCTGCCAAGAAGTCTTACTATATACATCTTTGCCCATAGGCTTCCAGTGACTGGTAATGGGTAAAGAAATTAATGCTCTCTTGATCCCTATTTTTAGATTAATCAAGGATTTGTTTTCCTCTTATTCAAATGAAATAAAAGAAAGACTATCAGAAGTTTAAGCCACAACAGTGTGGGGCTGTCTTCTCTTTTTAACACAAAGCAAACTAAAGACCTGGATGTTCAGCAATATCTTAGCTCTGACTTATCTTGCAGTATGTTGCAACACTACCATTCATGTCCAAATGTCTTATTTTTTAATAGTTTAGTTTTGATTTTGTAGAATGGTAACAGATCTCTCTCTTGGGGGTCTTTCACACTACACACTTAGGGCACTATGTTTCCACTTTAACTGCCATGGTTCCACCCCATGGAATCCTGAGATCTGAAGTTTAGAGAAGGGCATGTAGAATTCTCAGCCAGAAAGCTCTTGCCCCTCATCAAACCACAGATCCCAGGATTCCACAGGATGCAGCCATGGCAGTCAAAGCAGAATCATAGTACTGTAACTGTGTAGTCAGAAATCCCTCCCCACAGATACTTTTCAGATAAGAGTTATATTCTGTATAATTTCAGCTGATCTAGGCCCAAAGAAACATTTTCAACAAGCCAGTATTTGTGTTTGATTGCACTCTTAAGTTGTGCTCCAGATAAATCCTGGTTAATTACAGCAGTGCCCCACAAAGTGTTCTACTGCTTAACACAATGGAGCATTCCATACTGTGACTTATTGCCCAGGAAGAAGCCCAGAATGACTGTATCCAGTTTTATATGTTCCTTCACAGGCCAACTCTTGAGATAATGTTGATTATTCATTGGGTATGGTCTTGTTTATGTCCTTCACAGCTGGATTGTGTTGGCTGACCACTGTAGCTAACAAAACACAGATTTCCATTACCAAAAATGTAGTAGCAGTTGTACGGGTGTGTAATCAGACAGCAATCTTATTTTTCTTAGAAGCTGCTTTGAGGCTGTGGAACTCTCAGCTAAAGGAGTTAAAGGAGAGTTTGCCCCTCTCTCTGTTGTTCTTCCAACCACATGCAAAGACCTTATGATTCTGGTAAGCTTTTTTGGCCGCTGACTGGTTGTTGAGCCTCTTCACTGGTATGTGCTGCCATTTGTTAAAACTGTTGTGCATTTAGCTACTTTTAATCCAATTGTCTATTCATTTTATAATTTGTGGAGTTATATTCTAACATTGTATGCATTTTTAGCCCCCCTACACTGAGTCCCAGTCTGAGGCCATTTCTGCACTACACTGTTATAGTGCTATTTTTCCACTTTCGATGTCGAATGGAATCCTGAGGTTTGCAATTTAGCCAAACAACTGCTTGGCCCCAGTAAAATGCAAACTCCGGAATTCCACTGAATGTTGAAAGTGGAATAATAGCACTATAACAGTGTAGTGTGGAAATGGCCTTAGAAGAGAGGTGGAATATTAAACCAATAAACCAAACATTAGAAACAATCACATGGATGGAAGACTGGCACAGGAACATCTACAGAAATTGCAGATCAGAACAACTACACAGATGCTCAATCTCTAATGGTGGAAGGAGGATGGAGATGCATATTTCAGGTGCAGCACCTCCACCGCCAGCCATCCTGTGTGGACAGGGAGGACCTGAAGAAGAACTGTAACCATATTTGGCTAAACAACAGTACAGCCCTCCACAGATACAGTCCTTCACCTATCAGGGCAGTAAGGCTGGTGGAGCAGCTGGTGTATGCATCCTTGCCTACATTCCAAAGCTACACATTTTAAACACCTGAAAGTGGGCTTATGTGTAAAATAAATCTCAGTTACAATAGGTACTCTAGGAAGAAGATAAGAAGCAGCTAAAATGGACCAGTTTCTATGGCATCTGTACACTGAAGAGATAGAATATCTTTATGCTATGAGCCTTTCATGGCCTCCATTTGTCACAATGAAAGTATTCTTTCTCTGTTCTGATGTTGGATTCTGCTATTTATTAAATCCATCTTCTAACATGTGCAAATAAAAGAGTCTCTATTTCACCCCCAGAGGAGAATAAGAGCCAGCCAGGAGAAGCAGGAGGCACGGCCGAGTTTCATGACGGAACTTAGAATATGAAAAAAGAGGAAACAAATACATTAGGAAAATTGCTGCTAGAGTTGGTTATTCAGGTTCGATTGTCCAGGGAGAAAGCTAATGTGTTCCCTAGCCATTACAGAAGGATTTTCGTGACAGTGGTGCCATTCATGAAACACTTTTGTGGTGCAAATAGTAATGATCTTTTGGCATTCTCATTTAATTTAATGGGAATGCTGTGGGGCCCTCATATTTCATGCCTTGAGATCACAGAACTGTGCAGTATACATCTTATTAGTTAGCATATACAAAATGTTGTTTGTATAAACTAACACACCAACTTAATTACAGATGCTGTTGGTTGAACTTTTGTATGTTCCCAACTCCCAAGCATTTTTTTTACCCTGTGGAAAAATAACAGTCCAAGCATTTGAATGCTTTTGTGTTAACTAAAGTTCAAACCTGATATATTTATTCACCGTTATCCTGCATTTCCTGTGCTTTTGAAGTGTCTCATGTTATTGTGACCCCCAACTATTGAATGTGTTATGAATAAAGGAACTACATCTCAAGGAGGCCTCTTTGATTCAGGAACTGGGCAAGTCAAAATGTCTTAGGTAGCTCAAAGAGTGTAAAATACCTTTGAAAGAACTTCACCATATTTGGTAAAGAATATTTACCTATGATGGACTTTTATCTATGAAGGACCCTTGCCTATGTTGCACCTGAAGGAGTAGAATGTGTGAAGCAAACCATCAGAGATGAGAGGAGTGTCTATGTTATAAGAGGCTCTATGAGGAACTTCTTGATCACATCTATTATCTTCATATTTATATCCCCTCTCCTCCTAGAAGCCCAGATTGGATGGCTTCAGGTGTCCCTCCTATCCTCACAGACTCTCTGTGAGCAGCTTAAGCAGAGAGAAAGTGATCAACCGAGGTCACCCACCTGCTGAGCTTTATGGCCTATTGTAGGGATTTGATCTAATTCTAAACACTACACATGCTGGTTGAAGGGATACAGTTTCAGGTTTCAGGATAGGAGATATAACAATTTAATCATTTCTAGTCTACTGCCTGGGATAGAGATATAAAATGCATAGAATCCTACTGCACATTGTGAAAGAGCTTCTGACATAATGCTGTATTTTCCTCCACCCCCAGCTTTGCGGTCTTGTGTTGTGCTAAGCAAGTGTAATATACTAGAGCTCCTACTGGCAGGGTTGAAGTGAGGGAGAACAATGTTTGTTTCCCTTCTTCTGGCTTTTTCATCCATATTATCTCCCTCCTGTTGTTTCCAAAGAGAGGGATGGCCTTTATGACAGCCTCAGGCAATATGATAATCTATTTCCACATGTATTTGGGGCACGTTCAAAGACAGAAAGGCTTTGGTTCCCACAGATCCAGGGCTAGCCTCAAGTGTGTCAACCTTTCCTGAAATTGGGGCTCTAACATGGGGGAGGTACATAATGTAGAATTTTTGGCAAGGCGGGTAAAGGTGAACCCAAGATCTCCTCTTTTGTGACTGGAACTCTCCAATCATGGAGGGGATGATCTGATTATTCCTATTGTCCCTGCTGGGCCTTAGGGTTTTGGGGGCCATAGGATTTTGCAGATGCAAAATTACTGTTTTCAAAACATATGCTGTGGTTATTTTTCATACTTCATAGGGACCAGATACCCAGGTGTACCCAAAGAATAATCATATATGATCTTAAACATGGTCTGGGTAGGGTTGATTGCTCTCTTACTCTTTGCACTTCACTCTGTACATAAGGAAGAATATAGATTGTCCTCTAAATTAAGTATATTTTAAAATCTTCTGTCAACAGCTCAGAAATTTAGTTACAGGACGCAACTCAAATGTTGTTTCTAAATGGCCTCCCTGAATAAATGCAAGATGAAACTTTTATGTGACAATATGAGATTCTTATACACGGAGCTATATAAGCTGCAGGGAAATCACTTGGAGACTAAATCCACTAATGACTCAGATATTATACTTTAATTTATTGATAACTAAATAATCAGAAGCTTTTTACAGGCTCCTCAAAATCTAACAATTGTGTATTGTGCATTTGACTTCAGCACGCATGCTGACACAAACAAATAAAAACGACCATAACAGCTGAAATGTAGTTAGGAACACAATTGAGAACATCTGTATTGTAAGCAGAAATAAATTAGAAATACTGAAGTGATTTGTCGCTATGAAACTGAAGAATAAAAAAAATAATAATAACCTATTGCACCTGGATTAAGCTACTATAAATAATGGATAAAGGGAAAAATCACATTACCCCTTGTGTAAATTCCTCCCCATATGAAATATATTTTATGAATGTAGAATTACTGTAATAAATGCAGCACTTGTTTTTCCCTACAGAAGTTCTACTTCATGACTATAATATAGTTTGAAAGGAATGACCAACAAGTGTGATGTCTGCAGGAGTTGGTACTTCCCCAAAAGCAGTTTTGCTTTAACCTTCCCTTTGGAGAAGGGTGAACCCCGCTGCTGAATGTTTCGTTTTGCTGCTATGGTTTTGTGAATTTCGCAACACAACCTATGCATACTATGTGGAGAGCTTGGATATGTAGCTTATCAGAAAGGTAATGACCTGTGACATTTTGCCGGGCCAGTCCTATCATTACACAGGGTGTGGTGACCACCTCAGATAGTTAATTCTAGGCATCATGAACGGGTCAGAAACTATTTATTTATTATTAATGTATTTTTAAACCCAAAGAAACAGAAACATCCTTGTAAGAAAGGTAGAGAAAATAACTTGACTGGCCTTCAGTACTGTACACATGAGTATAGTGATGGTATGTGTGTGTGTTTGCTGTTCTGTCTCAGACAGTAACATGACTCAGTCATGTGAAGATGTGCACACTGGATTCATCTAAAATCAGGCTCATTTTGGCATTGACAGAAAGGAAAATGGAGAGGATCCAAAAGGCCCCAGGTATGTTACATATTTGCATTGCATATTTGCATTACACTGAATTGTATTTTAACTGGCCACTTTAAATTGTCCACTGCAGCCCACTGTCACTTCTTCTTCTGCAGTTCCCTCATGAACATTGCCTTGGGAGTCTCCCACTTCACATTTACATCAGACCTTTTCCAGATCATGCCTTCAATAATTTCAGTCCTTGAGTTGGTTATTTCATCTTCTTCAGCTCTTAGTTGCTACCCTTTTCTTTCAGGCTTCTTTCAGTCCCCTCTGAACATCTCCATAAGTGTGTCACATTCTTCTTCATACTTCATATAGGACTGCCTGACTCTATATCAGCACTGACCTTGTTTTTATAGTCCCACCAACTAAGAACTTCCAGCCAATCAACTCATTTTAAGCTGGAATTCCATAAGCTCATTGGTCTCTAATAAAGGGTGAAGAGATGTGCCCATTGCACTAATGCCCAGTTTCATCCCTTTACAAATTTCATTCCAAATACTTTTCTCAAGGGTGAGTAGGGTGGTAGGGGGTGCCACCTATGCCTTCACGGCACCAGCAATCATCACAGTCATCCTGACCACAGTGCCCTGCTCCATGGAATCCTCCAAGCAAGGCATTTGGGGCCTGGTTAGTTCTGGGAACCTGTGTGCTTCCTGTTTCTCTACTGCGGCATAGACACAGCAGGGAAATGACCAGAATGTCTTTCTGGAGCCCAGCAATGAACTATTCTATAGAGCCCTCCTGGCTGCTTTCTGATTGTTGAATTTGCTTCAGTAAGAAGATGGCCAGTGAGGCTCTCTAGAAGAATGGAGGGACAGTTGTGTGATTCACCATTGTCATGTTCCACTGCCTGAAGGGGATGTCTCATCTTTGCTATAATGGGATTGCTGGCCCTGCTGACTTTCCAGTGCTCATGGAAGATTCCTTTAATTCACCTGTGCCTGTATTCGAACACATAAAATCACTACTTTGTTGAGAGAGAGAAAAACACTATAGTAATCCTTATGGCAAGTTAAAGAGGAAGCCAGGCCTTGAATCCAGCAGCAGCCCAACAGATTCTAAATGAAAGAGACAAGAACTTCCCTTCAGCTGATAGATATGAAATGTCAGAAACATAAAAAAAATTATAAAGTCAGGTATACGTCTGGAGCATTTTTCCTCCATGATTAATGATGGGTCTGAAACAGGATGGGAAAGGTAAAGCAAAGTTCCTCTTGAAGTAGTTTAAAAATGCCACATCTGAGGGGAGGGGGGTTAGAATATTGTAACATCAATTTAGAAACAATAATAAAAAAATCCCCTTCACTAAGATGTAAAGGTCAAGAAAGATTTGGGTGTTTTTAAACGCTGTCGTGAAGAAATTTTTATAAAGGTTAAGATGTCATGTAGTTTTAGAGTTATGGGTATTGGAGGGGGGTCCAGGAGTGCCAGCTGCACCTCAGGCCACTGCGTGACTCTGAGACACAATGACAATAGACAGCAGGAGGGTGGCAGATCATGGGGTATCGCTGGGGAAAATTGTACCTTGCTTCCCGAATAATGCAAAGCGGTATGAATATTTCAGAAGGAGAAAAAACGAAAACACAAAAGTGCCCCAGCTTAAAAATATGCCTTCAATAACATTGCTAGGGTCTAATTTAAAACCCACAAAGCAAGGACATTTCCAGAGTTCATGCTGCCTCTCTGTCCCTTAACTTGATTTGTTGTGCTTCTCTTTTGCAACACTAGTACATACAGCTTCCACAAACATCAAGGGCTACATTCAGTCTCCTTGAGACAATGCGTTCAGCTAGGATAGAAACGTAATACTTAAAGGGATACATAAGCAGCAAGGATCAAGAGCATAAAACCATGCTTGTGGTTGGAAAAGCATGGGAACAGGTTAGACCAAGACAGGATTGTTAATTTCCTCCACAGATTGTTGGACTATTATCTTCAAACTGATAACCAGCAGTCTTTTGCAGGACTGACCCCTGTCCAGAAACAGAGATGTGAAATACAACATATACCTGGCAAGGGACTGAGAACTGAACTCTTTCATTGAGAGAACCATTGCTTTTTCACAGAGCCTAGATTTAAGCTTCAGCATCTCCGTGTAGGACTGCATGAAAATCACCTTGTCAAAAACTGTGGGTAGCTGCTGCTGTTAATGTAAGCTAGAGATGGAACTCTTCACTGATTTCCTTTTTGAAAAAAGCAGTGGGTAACTTCAGTAACTTTAGTAATTTTCTGTTCACTGTGATAAAATCTTTTAAAAAGCTGCACAGTATTAGAAGCATATTGACAAATCAAGTTTTATTCTGGGCAACATTTGTTTATAAAACAACATTTTCTGTGCAGGAAACAAATTTATTATGTGCAGATAATAACAGTTCTACAATGAAACAGTATCTTCTGTGCAGAAAAACCAGTTTCCTGAACTGCAAATGCTGCTTTCTGTCCAAATCAACTGCATGCAAATTTGGCACAGAATAAAGCCCTAGTTACTGCATTTTCTTCATAAGAAACAGCTCTTTCTGCATAGAAATATTACTTTCTGTGTAGAAAATGCTGCTTCCTGCACAGAAAAAGTAGTATACACTACTTTTTTATATCAGTGGATTCAAATACCTATCAGCCCCAGCCAGCATAGACAATGGCCCTTTTCACATGGTGTTTGCCATGCGAAAGGGCGCCTGGAGTGTCACGCGATTGTGAGGAGTGATCTGCACAACGCACTCACAATCACGTGACGCTCCAGGGTAGGGCAGGTGCCGCTTGTGCACTTTTTCATTTTTGGCTTTCAACCAAAAATGGTGAGCGGTTGCGCATTGCTCCAGGGCCCTGTGTGCACTTGCCGTGCATGCGAAGCCTCTGGAGCCGTGGCAGTCGCGCTTCCTGCCCCAGCGCAGCCTGGGAAACTCCCAGGCTGCACTGCGGAAGGAAGAAGCGGGGCTCTCGTGCTGCCTGTTCGGGAGCAGGCAGCTTGTGCAGAGCTGAAGCAGCGGGGACGTGAGAGCCTCTTGCTGGAGGCTGCTCGAGTGATCCCCGCACCCCAGCGTCGAGAGAAAGTGAGTTGCAGAAAGGGCCAATGGTGAGCAATAGTGGGGGTTGCTGTCCAACAACAACTGGAGGACAACATACCTCTCCAGTAGCTCTCCATACTCTCAGGAAGTCATCTTTTGCTTCCTCTTTTTTGCTTCATCTTTCAAATGCAGGAATTTATATATCTAAAGTATGTCCTGTATGACTAAGATGTACACACTGATAACTAAATGAAAAATATCAGCAGGAACAGTTCTACTTATCACATCTACACAATGTATTATTTATTTACTTAACATCCTATTGATATGGAACTCGAGGTGGCTACCAATATAAGTTAAAATTATATATAATAAAACAATGGATAATACTAAAATTGAAAAAAAAACTTAATCATATTAAAAATATTGGCCAGTATTCTACATTAGCTATTTAATTTAATATACTTAATTTAGTTAAGTGTACTTAACTACAGCCATTTCTGCCCTACACTGTTATAGTGCTATTATTCCACTTTCAACATCTTATGGAATCCTGAGGTTTGCAGTTTAGGGACCTATCATAGGGGTTTTTTATTTTGTTTTGTTTTTTTACTTGGCAAGATTTGTTCAGAGAGGGTTTGCCTAGCCTGAGAAAGTATTATTTGTCCAAGGTCACCCAGTGGACTTCCATGGCTAAGTGAAGATTCAAACCCTGGTCTCCAGAGTCCTGATCTAACATTCAAACCACTATTCTACATTGGCTATTGAATGAATGAGCCTACTCTAGTTGAGATTAGCAATTAGCTCATTTATTTCAACACGTCTGCTTTAAGCATTCTGAATAAGTGTGAATCAAGCCAAGAACTTAGAAAGTTACTTTTTAGCAGTAATTAGCTCTGTACCTCATTGTGTGTATATGCCCCACCCATAACACTTTATTAATAGCTTCCTAGGACACTTGTTACAGTATTTATTATTTTTCTGTTGCTTTTTAGCTCCTATTTTTAGAGTGGAAAAAAAGAAAAAAGAAAGAAAATGACCTAAAACTTGGGGGAGAATTCCTTTCAAATTGCTACAAGAAAGCATTTTAATCCTCCACATTAAAGAAAAATGATTAATCATTACTTATTCTACAGAAAAACTAGTGGCATTACAAGTTGTTACATTATTTGTGACAGGAACGTCATTATAGCCTCATTATCCCTAAGATGGAACACCATAGGACAGAACACATTGCAACACTTGCCAGGAAACAAAGAATATAAAGCAGCCTTGATGCTGGCCTGTATTCCTGCTTTGCTGACCAGTACAAATCACAATTTGCCTATTTTGAGGAAACGCCTAATTATGGTTTGCGGAAAACTAGGATTAGGGATACTAACAACTTTTCTTATCTTCAGTGAGAAAGGGTATCGCAATATATTAAGACACACTATGAAAAAAAGACTCAGCTGCTGCGAGTTTGGTGTTTTTATTTTTCACTGTTTTGTGAAATGTTTCTTTGTGCAAAATCTTGGGTTATATGCGTATTTTTCTTCAGATAATGAGTATACCGCCTAGAAAGTACACTGTTTCTGTATCTAGGCAAAGATAAAGATTTGTTAACTCCTTTTTTTAAAAAAAGCCATGAAGTGCAAAAAATAATTGAAAATGCTGAGATGGGACCTTGTCCCCAACACTCCTCTCCGCAGGTGACCGGCTTCCTGCAGAAGGGAGTATGAGGGACATGCTCCATCTTTCCAGACTGCAGCCGGCCTTTTTCCAATGCTTCAGTAGTGGGGGAAGTGCATTGATCATGCTTCTGGCCCTTCTGCATGGCCGACTGCAATGGAAGGCTTGTGCAATTGGAGGTTATTGACAGAGATTTTCTGATTTTTAAAAGTGGAATAAATGCTTCAGAACCTATTTGGAGATTATGATGAGTTCAGTCCAAGCCCCTAATCTATTACCCCTATGTTACATGACATATTAGCTCAACTGCTTTCAGGTTTGAAGTGGTATCTGCAATACTGCCCCCTCCTCTGTTGCTTTAATAGTTTTATACCCAACTGTTTATGTTCCGATACATTAACAAAACATTGGCTGTCTTTACTGATGTTTGTTTTAAATTCTGTGGTGACTAGCCTAGCTTGGTCTTTAATGAAAAGATATCTACAGATAGCATAATAAATTAATCTGAAAACAATACTAGAAATCAATAATAATTACAAAAATTTTATTAAATGGAAGGGTCAGGCATGTAGAATTTAGGACAAAAGTCTGCAAAAGGATAACACTGCAATCCTAAACATATCCATTTAGGGTCCTTTCACAATTATAGCATGATGATTCTACATCATCTGCGACAGATGGGCCCTATGGAATCCTGGGATTTGCAGTTTAGGGAGGGGCATTTAGAATTCTCAGGAAGAGGTCTGTAGTGCATCGCTCCACTAGCAGTCCCAGGATTCTATAAAATGCAGCTATGACAGCTACAGTGGAATGATAGTATTATGAATATGTAAAATGAAAGTGACCTCAGAATTGTCCTAAGTTGGAAGTGTTATTTCACTAAGTGAAGAGTGCAGAACTCTGGAAGGTCTGAATGTGTCATCCCTAGGCCTTGACTGGCTACACCCCTGGGCACATTAAAAAAAAAATACTATCCCCTCACAAACAGCTAGCTGTTTCCCTAGAAGCCCCCAGGGGATCAGATTGGCCATTTAAAAGGTATTTAAGGCTCCCAGAGCTTGTTGCTTTACTTGCAGTACTTACTATTGTCCACTAAATGCATAATTCCTTGTTAGCTTTTAACAAAATAATGCAAACTGAGTGAAGTGTAGAAAGAAAAGAGGGATGCAGAAGATCACAAATTTAACTAAAGAGGTTGTAAGGTGAGATCTTGTGCTTTGGGAAAATGTTTCTCAGTCTGACGGTTACAGGACAGGGTGGACTCCCAACATTCCCAGTCAACAGTCCTATTTCAAGCTTTGTATTTTTTTAAAAAAAATCTAGGTTGTAGAAATCTACATGTAAAAAAAACAAATGGATCACTTTTGAGGGAGCTAATAAGAAACCATGAGCCAGAATGGTGTAGTGGTTTTGACCATTGGACTACGATTCAGGGTACCAGGATTTGAATCCCCACTGAGCCAAAGACACCCACTTGGCGACCTTGGGAAAGTCACTCTCTCAGCCTCAGAGGAAGGCAAAATCAAGCCCCCTCTGAACGTATCTTGTCCAAAATCCCATGGTAGTTTCCCTTTCGTATCACCATAAATTGGAAATGGCTTGAAGGTACACAACAACAACGGATAAGAAACTATGCCACTACGGTCTACAGTGGCAGCCACTATGCTATTCTCTATAACTCTTACGATGTGTTCAACCTAGTAGTTCAAGTACTGGGTTACCAACAAATGTTGAAGTAACTAATTAAATGGTTATCGTTGTTAGTGTTGATGGCAATGAATTCATTTCCCAGTTCCTAGCATTTAACCTTAATGAATTAATTTTTAAACTTAATATTCCAATCTCTGCTCTGGATACAGTAAAGAACTGTGGTTTGTTGAAAACTGGAAGTAAAAGCTTCAGATCTGATCTTTGCTGACAAAAAAGAGGAAAAAGCATGGAATATATGCGTTCCTCACTAATTCTCACATCAAGAAGCCCATCACGGTTCCTATTATGTCCTAAATGAAGCTACACATAATGAGAATTCTAAACATATTTTAATTGACATAACACATGTCAATCATTTTATGTATCTTTGGGAGAAACTAAAAGGATACTGGAAAAAGAGATGTTTTGGTCCCTTCCTCTTTGTAAAGATTTCTTCCACTTCCAGTTGGATACAGCTAATAAACTGTTTATAATTTCAGTTACACCAGAGTATTATGAATGTTATAATTCTCCTTATATTGATTGCTTCTATATTGCTAATATATCAGAATTTGAAAAGACTTGTCTTTTGGACTACAACTCCCAGAATTCCCCCACCATCAGGGGCTGCTTGTCATGATAGTTTGGAGGACCTAGGAGTTGTATTAAAGTTAAACTCCTCCAAGCTGCTTAATATATCTCAAAAAAAGTGGGAACAGATGATCAATAAAAGTAGAACATTATCTCAAGTAGATAGGTAGTTACAGCTGACATTAATGTACCCTAGAAATAATCACACACTCATACACACACAAGATTATTTGCAAGATCTACAAGATACGTGTAATGGAGGAAAACAAAGCTTTGAGTAATACTGGCACTAAAGAATTTTCTTTTTCTCAGGGATCCCAAAGGATACCGTCATATTCCTGGGTTATTGGGTCACATGCTACTTTTCAGTATAAAGCAACAGTCCCTTGGAGCACTAGCTAAAGAGAGAAGCAAGAAATGTTGAAGTCCAACGGAACAAGAAATAGACAAACATTACTGTTGACTTAAGGGAGTAAGGGAAAAAATACTGAGTGCAAATACTGCATTCTTGGTTTCAGGAGGAAATTGCTCCTCATTCCTAGAACTGCAAACAAATTGTACTTTGGAAAAGTTAAACCTAACCCTAATTGTTGGCTGACTATCTTATATAGTCCACATTCAGAGGTTTCATTGTCATAACTGATCATATTTATTTTATTATTATTATTATTTTTTAATAAATAAATTTTCAGCACAGATTTATTTCATTTTATTTAAAGCATGTAACCTCCTGTCCCCCCTTTTTTTGCTAAAAAACAATCTTAGAGTACAATTGCCCTTCCCCATTCACTAGTGTGTTGTTTTTTTTTTTAAAATAACTGATCGTATTTCACATAAACATGAAGGCTCTAAATTTGAAGCTGGTGATGTGCTTTTGTAAGTGTTGAGAGGGAAAAGAAATCCACAGTCAGACCAGCTCCACATATGAATGAACAGGACTCCACTTTATGCTTTATTCTAACTACAAAGAATGTTGGTCACTGGGTGACAGATGTCAAACATTTAACAGCTGGCTACCACATTGCTGCACAGTTGCTCTATGGCAAGTGAATATGTTTGGCATGAAACTGGCGCCATTCTGAGATGGCATTTCCTGTTCCAAACTGACAGACCACAACAGTTGATTAATAATTGTTTAATTATTTTACACAAAAGAATTCCAATTTGCCTGGTCCCACAACTTACCCACACACCCCAAGTCTTTTCACATGAGATTAATAATGTATATACACACTCATTTTTCAGATCCATAGCTCAGAAGAAGCATCTGATAGTCTACCTGACCCCCCCCCAAAAAAGATGCTCAGATAAGATTCCCTGATACCAAGCAATGAATTTAACCTGTCTCTGTGAAATTGTACTCATAGTGCAGGAGGTAGACTATAGTGTCATCAGAGTCTCTCTTGATGCCTCTTGATGCTGGTCTTTTCAAGATAAATAAATAAATAGTAATAGAAGGATAACTGCTCCAAAGGTAAAGTTTATTTTCAAAGCCTCTTCTCTTCTAACCCAATGCTAACTTTTGCAGTCAAATTTCAGAGCTACCCTACTCTCTTCCTTTGTTTATGATACTTCCTTCTGATGACTGTGAAGGACATACTGAATGCTTGAGGGTTTCATGGCTTACATACACAGGAACATGGGAACTGCTATCCAAGCACCCTTTGGATACTCCAGCTGATGAAAAGAAAATGTAACTTAAGTAAGGGGAACTAGAACTCAGAAAGTACATCCATGAACTCTTGAGCTACACTTGACTGATTGGACTCAAACTGAATGTTGAAGTAGCCCAAGACGAAAGGTCTGGGTGACTCCAATATCGATTCTGAGACTAGTTCTGTGAGCTCAGTCAGGGATTCTATTAGTTCTGTGACTAGTTCTGTGAGCTCAGTCAGGGATTCTATTAGGCAGCGGGATGAATGAATCCCCAACCTATCCCTGGTCTAAAATAATGCTGTTCCACTTGAGACCTCTTTTTAGTTTGAAGTACTGATGACAACTCTTTGCGTGTGGTTTCCCAACCAATTATGGACTCATCTGATGGCATTTCATTCCATATTTAGTCATGAAAATATCATGAGGAACCTTATCAAATGTTCTGATGAAATCTAGATAAATGACATCCATAGCATTCCCACCATCTACTAAAGTTTTTTTCATTACTTTTATTAAAATAAAATAAACCAATGATAAAAAAGAAAATTATATAAATTTACAGACTTGTTTACATAATATAGAATTTCCATATATATATTTATATATATATATATACACACACACACACACACACCTCTTTAGTTAAATTTCACTTAAAACATTATAAAATTGAATTTTTGACCTCCTTTGCCAAACCCTGGTCTAATATCTTCCCGCTATCATTCCACAAATGAAATTCCCTTATATTTAACCTTTTCTATGTTGAGTACTCCTTATTTTGCATTTTCTTGGCTTCTAAAGAGAGCTTATTTAATCAAGAAATCTTTCTTTAGTAGAGAAATGCAATAACGTGGTTTAACCTTTGAACTTTACCCACTTTTCCATAATCTTTTAAATTAATATATTTGTTTCCTCTAGAACCTTACAATTATACTAAATCTCATTTTTCCTTTAATTTTACTCCTTTTGTTAAAGATCATCTATTTATTGTATCGTTTCAAGTATTCAATAACTGGTTGCCACCTTTGTTCCGTCTTCTCCATTCACCTTCCTTTCAACTGATTTGAAAACTCATCATATTGTTTCATTTCTATCACTTTTAATCGCCACGATTCTAGATTCAGTACATTGGGAAGTTTCCAGGATCCTGCAAATAACATTCTTGCTGCTGTTATTAAATATAGTATTACTGATCTGTTTTGATGTAAAAAATTTTTCTCAAACATATGAGTCATGTTTAATAAGTAGAGTTCCGGGTGCATTGGAAATTTCTGTTATGGCTTTATGTATCTGTGACCAGTAGTTTTTTGTAATAAAACAACTCCACCATAAATGATAAAAGGTACCCGCTTTGTCCTTACATTTCCAGCACCTTTCATTCCCCGTTTGGTATATTTTATCTATCTTGACCGGTGTAAGGTAGTACCTGTACATCATTTTAATGAAGTTTTCTTTTAGGCCCTGGGGTCCGGTAAATTCTATTGTATTCTTCCAGGCAGTTTCCCAATTTTCTGGAGGAATTTCTAGTCGAATATTTTGTGACCATTTTATCATGATTTCCTTCACAGTTTCATCCTCTAATTTTTGCTTTAAAAAGTATTTATAAAACAGTGAAATTTTCCGTTTGGATTTCGGGAATATTATGGTTTCAAATTCGTTATATGTCTTTTGATTTGCAATTCCTTCTAGTTTCATATCCATTTTGAATCGTTCTCTTAATTGCAAGTGTGGAAACCAGTTTAAGTCTATGTTTCTTTGTTTAAGTTCATCTCGTGTTAGTATTCTATATCCTTCTTGCTTATCTTGCGTCAGCAATTCACCATATCGGAGCCACTCTTGGTTTGGGTCTTTCCATTGCCCAAAGAAAGCTTCCTGTGGGGAGCACCATAAAGGAATTTTGTGATAAATAGTTCTCTTCACCTTCTTCCATATTTTTAATAAAGATTTTCTCACGAAATGGTTGTTGAATTCTTTATCAATTTTTCCTTTCCATACCATAAATAGGCACGAAAACCAAACCGCATGTCTGCTCCTTCTAAAGTTAATGTTCTTTTGTCTTTTAATGTAATCCAATCTTGCAACCACGTCATAGTGCTGGCATGGTAGTATACTTTTAAATCGGGAAGATCACAGCCCCCTCTTGTCTTATGTTCCATCAACAATTTCCATTTAATTCTCGGCTTTTTGCCGTTCCAGATGAATCTTGCCAATTCTTTCTCCCACTGGTAGAATGGTTTGTCATTCGTGATGATTGGTAAATTTTGAAAAAAGAAATTTTATTTCGGCAGGACATTCATTTTTATCGTCGTGATTTTTCCAAGCAATGTCAAATTCAAATTGGACCATCTTTTCAAATCTGCAGATATTTCTTTCCATGTTCTGGTATAATTATTATCAAATAGATCTCTGTTGTTTTGAGTCTGCCATATGCCCAGGTATTTTATTTTCTTCTCGGTCTTGAATCCCATTTTTTGAATAACTTCCTGTTGTTCTTGTTGTCTTACATTCTTCAGCATTATGTAAGATTTATTCTTATTTATTTTTAAACCTGCTGCCTCTCCAAATCTTTTCAATTCCTGATACATTTTTTCAATACCAAGTAACGGCTCTTCTGTAAAAAAGACAAGATCGTCCGTGAAAGCTTTAAGTTTATGTTGTTGATCTTTTATATTTACTCCTTTTATATCCAGTCTCTCACGAATACTATTATTCAGCACTTCTAGTGTTGCTACAAAGAGAAGTGGTGACAGTGGGCATCCTTGTTGCGTTCCTTTATATATATCTATTTCTTTTGTCAGTTCACCGTTTACAATAAGTTTAGCTTTTTGTTCTTTATAAATTTGTTCTATCCATCCCACGAAATTTCTCCATAAACTTTTTTTTTATCCTGATCAAAAAAATATATGTTTAGTTTGGCAGGATTTGTTTTTGACAAACCCATGCTGGCTCCTACTAATCACAGTATTGTCATCAAGATACTTGCAAACAGACTCCTAATAATCCATTCTAATATTTTTTCCTGGTTTCTGAGGTTAGGTTGACTGTTCCATAGTTTTCTCAGTCTTCTTTTTGGCCTTTTTTAAAAGAGAAGGACAATGATTGTTTGTCTCCCCTCTTCTGACATGTCACTTGTATGTCAGCAAGTTCCTACAATATGAATATAGCAAGAGATACTATTCTGCACTGTTTTGCAAGATGAAGCTTGAAACATATGCCTTCACTCAGTTATTTGATGCCGCCCCTACACACCAATCATGAGAGTCTTGTTGCCTTGCAAAAACTTTCCACTGAAGCTGCCTGTGGTAGTTGTGGTTAATATTCAATATCATGAGCAGCACAATACTCTTTTAACTATAGTTGGTTTTGGCCACATGTTGGTGACCACAAAAGGTTAAACTCTGAAACAATAGGAAATGTCCTGTTAAAACTGATATACTGAGGTCATATAATTTTCCCTTTTACATCAAGGGTTTGACATGAATGTAAAATCGCTGTTGTAGCCATTACTAATGTGTCTTTATTTAGTATATGTGCGTGTGCCTCATAGCAACCCTAAGGATTTTAGAGGTTTTTCTTAGTCAGGGAAAACTCAAAGATGGCTTTCCATTTCCTTCATGTGAAATAAAGCCTAAAGCACCTGATATTCTTGGTGGTCTCCCATCAAAATACTAACCAGGATTGACCCTGCTTAGCAATTTAAAGATCTCCCACTTAGAATGCTGTGAGATAAGACATTGTCACTGTTCTGTTTAAATTAGCTGTGTTATCCAGTATGGTTATGCCATTGGTTCATCTACATCAGGGTGGACAGATGCAGAGGAGCAGTGGCCATTTTTGCCCCTGCATCCTGCCCACTAGTGGCTTGTCCTGATGCATCTGGAAGTGGTGTCACATCACTTCTGGTTTATTTTTTGCCATTTTTGACCAATTTTGATTCATTTCAAAAACTTGGGGATGGGAGTTTGTGGGGCTAGGGGTGGCAAAACTTATGGCAGGTTTGATTAGGTTTGGGGTGAAAATAATGCAAAAAAATTAAAGAGAAGTCTAAGCAGTGGCAGAGCTTGGAGTGTATGGAGGGGGCAGGGCTATGGCACAAGGGGCATAGCCACTGTGCATGAGGGTGTGGCTGAAGTGCATGGGACTGTGGCCAGGGCACACGGGGGCATGGTCAGAGCACACAGGGGCATGGCTATGGGCCAGGACGCCCCAAAAACATTGCTGCCCAGGGTGAACTGCCTCCCTGCCTCCCATCCCTACACAACTGCATCTGGGGTCTCCGGGTGGTTTCAGAGGGTATTCAGGGGCTGCTAACTGGGGTCTAAAGGCTTGGTGCAGCCTGCAGGCTGTGCTTTACCTGTCGGTGGCGGGCGGAGGCCAAGCATATGCAGGGTGAGCGGCTGGAGTTGACAGCATTTATTAGCAGCCAGCAAACAGAGGGTCATAGCACCCCCACAGACAAGCCCCAGCACAAACGTAAATCAGTCCCAAAGCAAAGGTTAGGTCCCAAAGTAAATGCAGGCTATTTCCTAAAGCAAAAAGGGTTACTTCACCCAAGCACAGATAAAGTACTTGGCTACCAGGGAGGTCGGACGCGGTCGCTGGAGGGAGGGGCTGGATCCGGACACAGGCAGAGGAGGACGTGGAAGACCGACGGTTGTTGCTCCATGGTCCTCCCCTCCCAGCGCCTGTCCTAAGTAGCCCCCTGGCCCAGCGGCGACCAATCAGGCACAGGCTCACAGCTGAGAGCCCTCAGCCTGCCGCCTGGCCTCACAGCTGAGAGCTCTCAGCCCGCAGTCGTTTCTCCAGCAGCCGCCAGAACCAGCGAACTGCTTCTTTGTCGTGCCGCCACTGCTGGAACGTGGGAGGAGGGGCGGCAGTCTCCTCCAAGCCAGAGCCGCGGGTGGGCGGAGCTCCCGGACTGGGACTGGGGCCTGCCCCCTCCGGCGAGCCTGCAAGTGCCTCGACCACCGGAGCGAGCCCCGGGCTGCCCCCTGAGCTGCTAACGGGGCCATCTGCATCGGCAGTGGCCTCCACGGTGTCTGGGCCTCCCCCTACGTCGGTGACGGCCTCCATGGCGGCCGAGCCTCCGTCTGCGTCAGCAGCAATGGCCTCCGAGGTGCCCGGGCCTCCCCCCGTGTCAGCGGTGGCCTCCGAGGTGCCCGGGCCTTCCTCCACGTTGGCGGCGGCCTCCGAGGCACCCGGGCCTTCCCCTGCAGTGGCAGTGGCCTCCGCGGCAGCCGGACCTCCGTCCGCATCGGCGGCAGTGGCCTCTAAGGCGCCCAGGCCTTCCCCTACATCGGCGGTGGCCCCCGAGGCGCCTGGGCCTCCCCCCGTGTCGTTGTCGGCCTCCGAGGCGACCAGGCCTTCCTCCGCGTCAGCGGCGGCCTCCGAGGCAACGGCGGGCTCAGCCGGGCCCATGACATCACCTAGTCCAACCTAGATCAATATTTTCTACGTTGGATAACATTCTTGCCTGGAAGGACCAAATTTCTGCCCTCCTAGATCATCTTCTGTGACATTTGAGGTTGCAGTAGCCATGGAGGTGGGGGTGGTTGTGAGAACAAGATATGGATAGGGGATGCATGTCATAATTCCAAGCAAATAGTGCTTCCAGAAAACTTCCTAGAGTTTAGCCTTGGTAACAAGCATCATCGTGTTTGTTTTGTTCTCAAAAATCAAATCAAATCAAATCAAAATAAAAACTATTTTTGCTGCAGCCACAGCAGCATAAGGGTGGGTTGTCACCTGAGAAATTGTAAAAATGTGGAAGGGCATGTGTGTGTGTGCGTGTGTGTGCGTGTGTGTTGCCCAACTCTGGTCTACACTGACTGGCAAAAGCATCCCTGGATTTCAGAGACAGGTCTATTCCAGTACACTCCAATTACTGAATCTTAAACCTTTTGCACACCAAAGCTTCAGCTCTACAACTGAACTATGATGACTGTTTCGTAACTTGCTCAAGGCTTTTCTTGTGTACTGGGAACTGAGCAGAATTCATGCCTAGCTCCAAATGGAACAGGCTATTCACTGGGCCACACTTTCCATATCACATATCCACCAACCGTCCACTGGGTCAAGCTGTTAATGAGATGAGTACTCAAAAAGACCACTCATTGACAACCAAGGTAAGAAGCTCACAGACAAACACGTTGAAGCACTCAAGCTTCCTCCAGTGAATAAATAGGTTTCAGCATGAGTCATATTCTTTAGGAACTCCCAGCTCTTAGTAAATAAGATTCATGTTCTTATTCTTTACTCTTCAAGATGTAACACTGACAGAACCAATATACTGTAGAATCAGACAAAGAGGCACTTGTTGCTTGTTTAGACATATGACCTGACAAAAGGTAAGCAAGGAACAAGCACAACACACAGCACAAAACCCCAAGGAGGACAAAAAGAATTGTGCCCAAATAAAAATGTGACACACTTCGATTGGATACATATTTAGCTTCTGTTGTTTTGGTTGGAAAACAGCTGCAGGTGTCCTCCAATTATCTCACCATTTTTGCAAATATCAACTGTCATATTTAATTTGTTCCATTCATTGTGCAGCCTCCTCGAACTGCATACTTCCTTCACTATGCATTTGCAGCCAGAGTTTCTAGCATTCAAGCTAACTTTCAAGCTAGTCAATTAATGCATTATTTACAAGTTCAATGTTATTAAAAGCAGATTCTTAATTTACTAATGATTTCAGAGTCTCCAGGCAATTTTCCAGTTGGTATTTTATTGAGAAGGGGAAATTAAAAAAACAAAATAAAACAAAACAGCCCCCAACCAACCTGTGTATCGGAGGGAGGCAGGGAGAGGAGGCGGGAAAGAAATATGCCAACACTTCTTTGGTGTGACTGTTTTGCTACTGTTTATATGATGATTTTCTACAACCTTTAATGATTTGTCCCTCTTTGCTTCTATTTTGCTATTCTTGGCTAATTCAGATACTAGCCAATTCCTCCAAAATATATGAAAAAAAGTCCTACTCAAATACTTTATTTATTTAATTATTTACTTACTTATTTTTAAATTAGTGCCAGGCACTTTGAAATGACTGCAGTTGGCCCTCCACATCCATTCAGGTTTAGCATTCATGGATTTGATTATTAGTGGATCATTTGCTGCTGTCTCCACTGCTGCCCTACGTCATTTTAAATAGGGACTTATAAGTCTCATCTCACATTCACAATCTCTCTGCAAGCCATGTGAGACTGAGAAAGAATGTGAGGGAGTGTGAATGCACGGCAAGAATTGTAACTCCCTATTAAAATTGCTGTAAGGCAGAAGCAGAGGCAGCAACAAGCCCTCTCAACTGTCTACTTCAGCCTTACCAAGGAACCCAGCCACCTCAAAGGTAGAAACAATGGCTGGCATGCTCCCCACCATGGAATCAAATGTATTGTGTGCTGCACATTTGATTTGTTAAAAATGGTTTGGAGAAGGGCTATAGATATTTGCGGCTTTTCCACTTCCATGGGGGTCCTGCACCCCTAATCCCCACAAACCACTGTATACGTTTGATATGTAATATAAAACAGCTTAATTTACAGCACAACAGATTAAAAAGGTTGGAAGTCAAGAGGAATTAAAGCTGATGAGCATTCTCTTGCTTTTTGCCACTCAGACTGAATACATAATGTTTCAAATGCATATTTAGACGGAATCTTGTTCCTGAAGACTAGGTCACTGGGATTTAATTTTTCCCTTACCGTCCTATTTTATGCTCAGTTTTCCTCTGTTCTTCATTTGCTCAGACACTTCATTAAAGCCTGACCCTACTTCTCTTCCAGCTCCTGAGTCTCCAAATTACAGGCACCTACAACAGAGAGTGGCCATCATTAAAATGCTGACATTAAGTGTCTGAAGATAACTCATGTTAGTGACACTTATTTACAGGGCATACCTGCAATTTTGCAGTAACGCAAATTAGTTTCAAACAGTAAATGTCAACATTTTAATGGTGACCATCACAGCTTCAAGATAATCATGTCAGTGTGGGGCCTGTTGATCTGAGATAAAGTGAAACGAAGATGGCATTTCATCTTGGATACACTTCAAGTCCTAATGTTTAGTTTTAAGCACTAGATGGTAGAAAACAAGATGTGAAAAAGATTGAATGTATATGGTGTGTGTATATCTTACAATATTTTATAATCAATAGATATCAATATCTATTGTGCCTTTGTAACAATGAAGAAAGCCAAAGGAGCACAAAGTGGCTAGTCATAATTCCTGTATCAGAGAGAAACATGTTTGGACTTCAAAGTAAACTGTGGTTGATGTGACAGGAATAAGACCAGCTTCATCCTACTCTCATGTTCCCCCAATGGCTGAAATCATGTTAATGATATATGCACATTTACATACCTTATGTCTGTGTATGTCTTTCCTTAGTCAATGCAGTGGTTTGTACTCTCTCCCTCCCTCCACAGTGACCAAAGCCCATCCCCCAATTACCACTGAACTGTCACAGCCCTCCCCATGACCATTCCATGGCTGATGAGGGGGAATCAGAGAAGTGTCTGGCTGTGTTCCTGTAACCAGATGCAAAATGATTACATAGTTTGCCAATACCGCTGGAGGTTCCCAGCAGATGATGCAATCATTTTGCTTCTGACTATTGGAACCTAGCTAGACACTTTTCCATTCCCCCTGCTTCCCACCAGCCACAGAATGGTCACAGCAGGGCCCTGCAGTGGTTCAGCTGTGAGTCCAGCGTGTGTTGAATTACAAGCTGTAGCACAGTTCCACACGCAGAACTATTATACTGTGCTGCGCCATAAAAGGTGCTAGCAGAAGTCTCTTCCTCTGGAATGGCCACAAGGAGAAGAAAAGAAGTCTTTGGTTCCATTTTGATTGACTGCAGTTTGGAATGTTTTCTGAATCCAACAAGCAGTAGTTAATCTTATCTACGGTTTGTTGAATCAAGCCAGTTTCATAAATCATAGCTGGAAGTTGGCTTGATTCAAATTAATCACAGATTAACAACTTGTTGGATTTGGAAAGCACAGTTCTCAGTTAAAAATATGGAATAATAAAATGGAAGTGAAGACTTCTGAACACCTCATCATGTTCAAACTTTCTTTTGCTAATTATTTTTGCTAGTTGGTAGATCATTAGTATCTATTACATCTGTGACCAATGGTATAAACAAAGCAAGCTTTTGATTTCAGATGGAAACTATATTTTGCATAAAGCATGATGAAAAAAATGATATGGGTTTATAACTAGATTTGGTGTATTCATGTTTATATGTTTTCTAAAAATGAAAAACTGTAAAATAAAGGAATGTTTTAAACGAAAGACATACATTGATAAGAATCAGCTAAAGATAGTCATTTTCACACGAAATTGATATAAAATCATTTCTTGGTAATTTATTTCAACCCAAAACTGGAATTAATTAAAATAATCACACACACCCCTAAGTAGTTACATGACCCTGAAAAAAACACCACATTGTGCTGTTGAGCACTGCCTATTATTGAATTTGTATAAAAAGAAAACAATAGGTGAAACAAGGGCAGAGTGACTACAAGCTTGTGTTCAGAAACATTACGGGTAGAGGACCTGTGACTGAATCCAATGGCTAACTCTCTATAGGAACTCTCTAAATTAAGGATGGCCAGACTTTAGTTTCAAAAGCTCTTATCTTGGATTTCAATAAAACACTGAGGTCTACCAACTGGAGCCTGACACAAAAAGATAACTCACAGTATACAGCCAATTATCCTGGTCAACCTTATAGCAAGATATAAATAAATCTATATGAGAATTACTACAGATCAGAGATTCTAAAACACTTCCATTCAAAAACTGGTCAGCAGAGCCAAACAACGACCTTGGTCAAAAGCAACCAATTAGTGCTCCTATTTTACAGATGAGGACTATTGAGGTTGAGAGATAAGCAATTAGCACAAGCTACCCACAGCAGAGTCCCCCCCCAGCAATTTCCCCTGTTTTTGTTAAAGAACTGGGAATCAGAAAGTTTTGGAAATCTACTCCAAATCATTTTGAGTTAGAAACAGCACTTTTTGGAGCACTGTTTCCAGAATCCTTCAGCCAGCATGTTCAACTGCCATGCTAGCTGGGGAGTCTGGGAGCTGCAGTCCTAAGAAGTAAACTTTCCAAGCTCTGGAGAGATCTCCCAATTTATCTTATATGTCCACCCATTTTCTAAATGCTGCTGAACAATGGCAGCTGGTGCTTAGCACAGTTCAGGGAAGAGAAGGTAGAATGACTAGAGATGGGGTCAAGGAATTAAGCTGAAAGAAGAGACTGCCTGACCTTGTTGGTATGCAGACAAAGGGATCTTGTAGCATCTTTGAGACTGAGAGAAAGAAATTGGTAGCACAAGCTTTTGTAGGCTTAAGTCTAGTTCATCAGATGCATGGAGTATGAATTAGATTTAAGTCTATAAAAGTTTATGCTGCCAACTTCTCTCTCAGTCTCAAAGATGCCACAAGATCCCTTTTCATACTGATGCAGACTAACATATCTGTCTTTGAATTTTGCCACTTGTTGTCTTGATTTAGGCCCTTTCCACATGGCATTTTCCATGCGAAAGGGTGCCTGGAGCATCGCACGATTGTGAGGAGCGATCTGCATGATACACTCACAATCATGCAATGCTCCAGGTGCCGGCAGTTGCCGATCACGCACCTTTTCATTTTTGGCTGGAAGCCTAAAATGGTGCGCAATTGCGCATTGCTCCTGGGCCCCATACGCACTTGCCGTGCGTGTGGAGCCTCCAGAGCTGTGGTGGTCACGCTTCCTGCCCCAGCGCAGCCTGGGAAACTCCCAGGCTGTGCTGCGCAAGGAAGAGGTGGGGCTCTCACACAGGCAGGCAGTTCGTGCGGAATTGAAGCAGCAGCGATGTGAGAGCCTCTCGCCAGAGGCTGCTTGCGTGATCCCCGCACCCTAGGTCCAGAAGAAGGTAAGGTGCAGAAAGGGCCTTAGAGAAGAGGCAGGAGGGGAGGTGGAGACCATTTTCACTTACTTTGTAAGAAGTATCTCTGTGAGTGCTCCAAAAGTGATCGCTGCTATGTCGAAAACCAGACTGGGAGGAGGATCTTTCAAAGCAACAATCATTTGGCAGACCAGAAGTGGGATGCTGACCATCAGCATCACAACTGTGCAGAAAACAACCCATTTGTGCCATTGTAACAGCAGAATTCTCCATGATGATTTTTTCTCAAGTTCATACTGCAGGGGAAAACATTATTGGGGGTAGGGGGAAGAGAAAAAAAGAAAACCAAATGACTCAAGGCCATAAAATGATGAACACAAGCTGTGAATAATTTAGAGCAGAAAAGCAAAGGAAAAAAAAATCACATTGGACCATTGTTATGAGACGCTGTTGAAAGTTTGTCTGATTTTCCCAAAGAGGTTCAAATAAATATTTGGTTGTTTCTTGGTCTTAAGCAATGTGTCTATTCCCACATGCATGCAAGATATTTGGATACCTTAAAAGATTAAGACAGGAGGCAGTTTTTTGCAGAGTGGACTTGAACTACTTGTAGGAGATTGAGATACAATTCCTATATATTAAAGCTCTGAATCTCTGTTCTGCCAGAAATCTGCCTTGGATCTGTCTGAGAGATCAATCTTGGATTTATTTGTTTCCCTATCTATTTACCTATCTGTGCTCAAATTTATACCCAGATTTCAGCTGACATGAACTGGCATTATTTCGCTACTCTTAATTTGTTTGTTTGTTTGTAATGTTGCAGGATATACTTCAGCAAGAAGAGATCCAAAACAATCATTGCTCTTGAAGACTGAGAAAATGCTAAATTTGCCTAGAACACTGCCTGGAGCATGGGTCACTTATTTCATCTGCAGTTGGGCTAAAGAAAGAGCAACAGTGGCCCTCATAATGGACTCTGGTGCTTTACTGCCTATTATTGAGAGAACAGCATTGTGCCGAACAACTGGTGATCAAGGAACAGACATAACGGTGTTCATCCTGTAAATAGCTATGGGGGAAAGAGTCTTCCAAAACGTGAGCTGGTGCTACGTCACTGCTTATACAATGAGAGAAGTGGGTGCAGCCTTCCTTCCTTTCAGGAAGTGGCAACTAAGGGGCAGAGATGGAGCTTGGAGTACGTGGAGGGAGGAGGGGGCTACAGCATGGGGGCATGGCCACGGTGTGTGAGGGTGTGTCCGCAGTGCACGAGGGGATGGCTACGAGCCAGGACACCCCAAAAACATTGCCGCCAGGGGCGAACCGCCTCCATCGCCTTCCTGTCCCTACATGACTGCTAAGAGGAGGGGCCTATGCCAGGAATAGAGAATATAGAAGTATGATAGAAGATCAGAAGGAATATCATTATTTGCTTATTTGGTGCATTTATAGCTTCCCCTTGTGGATCTCCCAGTGGTGTATACAGTCCTCCTCCCCATTTTTATCTTCACAAAAGATCTGTGAGGTAGCTTATGCTGAGAGATAATCATTGCCAAAGCCACCAATTGAGTTTCAAGTGAGGATTTGGAACAGCTCCTAGTCC
This sequence comes from Iguana delicatissima, assembly GCA_948472985.1. Taxonomy (NCBI): domain Eukaryota; kingdom Metazoa; phylum Chordata; class Lepidosauria; order Squamata; family Iguanidae; genus Iguana; species Iguana delicatissima. The sequence continues at coordinate 75,114 of CAOKZL010003634.1, forward strand.
AGCACTCTAGTCACTACATGCTGGTTACACTTTAAAACAAAATCTTAAATAATAGATGTGCAGATTAATAGATGATTAATCAGGACTGTCCCTGCCAAACTGAGACAGTTGGAGAGTCCGTGGCCAGAAAGGATTCACTGCAAAGGAACATGCTAGTGGGTATCTTTGTAGAATACCTGTTCTATGCCTTATTTTGTTTCCTATTTGTTGGATCTTCTCTATTGAATTAACTAAGATACTCCTCAAATTCATTAGAAAGCACAGACTGTTAGCCATGTACAGCTCTCAGTGTACAGACTGTCTGAGAATAATGGATATTCATTGATAGCATGTTTAGTGATATTTACGTAGCAGGCAACTTTTGATAGTAAAAGGTAGCTGGCGTGAAATAGCACTCAATGTTTTACAGCAGATGACATGCAGCAGACAATTTTACACAATATCTGGTTAAAAACTTACACAAATATTGTTGGACATCATTCCAATTCACTGTCATGCCAAAGCAGTCAATATTTCAGAATGATACAGTGCACCAGTCCTGCATGTTAATCACTACACCGCCCCGGCTCCCTTATGTACATGAAGATTGTCTTGATTTGAAATAGTTGACATTACATAATATTCAGAGTTTGTTGAAGTTTACATGCATAGCTGTGCAACACCAGAAGAAATTAAGAGGCTATTGGCAAACTTGATGACTGTGAAGGACTGTGGGAGGTATAGTTGAGGAAGGCATCTTGGGCTTTTGGCTAAGACCAAGTGTTCTGAGGAGGCTCATGTGTACAGTCAGTCCTCCACATTTATGGGTTTCACTTTTGCGGATTTGATTATTCATGGATTATTTTCTGTCACCTCTACTGTCTCCCTATGCCATTTTTAATAGGGACTGCTAGCCTTTGTGAGACTGAGAAACTGCAAATAAGACTTGTAAGTCTCTATTAAAAATGATGTGATGCAGTAGTGGAGGTGGCAGTAGGCCCCACCAGCCATCCACTTCTGCCTTGTGAAGGAACCCTGACTCCTCAAAGGAATCCACGGTGGGTTGAATAGGATGATCATACTTTTTTGTGTGTTAAATACGGTTTGGGAAAGCCTAGAGATATTCACATTTTTTTCACTTTCACGGGGGTCCTGCACCCCTAACCCTAGCGAATGCGGAAGGGTGACTGTATTACGATACACTCCAACTGCCCCAATTTGGCAGGGACACACCTTTTTCAGCTGCTTGTCAAATGTCCCAGTTTCTCTCTCCTCCTTCCACTACCCCCCTTTCCTCTCAGTTTGCTTCAATTGTGGCAAATGGGCTTCAAAGTGCAAAAGTAGTTTGCATTTAACTCAGTGGGAAGGGGGAGAGGGAGGAGAGGGCAGAATCTTGCCCTTTCCAGCAGGAACAGGCAAAAGCAAACTACTGCAGCCTCTCTTAGCTTGTGTGTTCTTTCTTGTTAATAACTTTTACCCTCTTAATCCCATTCTGAGGTAGATGAGCCTTACATCTCCTAGTTTTCATCTGTGTAATGTCAGAAGGTATTATTACCTACTTGCCTTGTTATTCATTTTTTGGAACTTAAAAAGCAAAGGAATAACCACTAAGGAGAGGACCTTTCAAACCTTGGTATGTTCTGTGGCTTTGGTCTTAATGAACTGTCACAGTTTAACAATGTTTTAGTCTTTGAGTCCATTTTATATTAAATGGGCAGACACACTTCAGCCTTAAACAGGTATCACCAAATCCTGCCCCCTTGCTCTTTTTAAAAAGAGAGTTATTGTTCTTAAAGGTTGTGTTGCTATGTGATTATAAAAAATAAAAATGCCACAAAAATGTCAACCAAATAAGAGCTTTCTGGAAACAGAGGACATTTAACTCTCGTAAGATTACTTATTCTATATCACTGTTGCAAAGCATGCCAAAATTAGTATATTTCTTATCCAAGCTCTTGATAGGTTATGTGACTTACATGCTGTGATTACAGAAAAATACTGGTTGGAATGAAGTATCTATAACCCATGGTTAGGATAAAACATGGTTTGCAAGTAATCAGTGTTTAAAGCACATTCAGCCTGAATGCAGTACAGTTTCTAGAAATAGCCCAGGAAAATAAATATTAATTTCAGTTGTACAGTATGAAAAAAAATGACCAGTGCAAAACTTTAATCAGCTGGAACAAAAATGGTAGATGCCACATAAAGGTTGCTAAGTGCACCAGACCAAATGCTCACAAAACAAGACATCTTTCACCAGAGAAGCACCCTGACTTCAGTTTCATTAGTAACAGTAAAAAAGGTCATATATTGCCAAGTGGCCTAAGGAGAAGAGTAATTGATGCTTTTATTCAAACGTCACAGCAATTGTTCCACAATGCTTTTCATCTGCAAAGAAAAGTGTGTGTGTGTATATGTGTTACTTTTGTAGAACTTTAGAAAGCTCTGAGGGCTGACAGATGTGTCATCTGAAGATCCTTGAAGGCTGCAATCCTATATTCACTTTTTGAGAGTTAAATCCATTGAATTAAATGGGATTCACTTCTGAATTAACAGGCATAGATTTGAACTCTTAGGCCATTTCCGCACTATGGCCTCATCCCAGCATGGGGATGTGTTGAAGTCAGTCCATGATATGTGCTATTGCACAATGTCATCACAGTTCCGCTCCTGTCATGTCCGCAGCCATCACAATTGTGCAGTATTCTATTACTGGGGGAAAAACGGTAATAGGGCCCTTTTGCGTGCCAATCACATCAGCTGGGACCATGCAGGGAGGGCAGAAGCACTATCAAGAGCTTCCTTCCTCAGTGCAGCACCAGAAGAGGCCAGCTGCACTGCGGAAGGAAGGAGCGTGTCCTGAATGCCATCCATCTACCAGCAGCTGGCTGGGTGAGGACAGGAGCATTCAGGAAACATTCCCACCCTGGCAATGGCACTGCTGAGATGACGCCGGGAAGTTGTGGAATCCAGGTACGGTATGGAAAGGGCCTAAGTCATGAACATAGTGGGAGATGAGAGGGAAGGTAGTACTTGGCAGCAGCTGAACTTGTATCAGTTTAAGGAAATAGAAGTCTTAATTCTCCCTGAATACAGGAAACAAAGAAAACTTCCTTGCTTGGAGTCACGCCACCAGCGTCAATATTGGCTAAACCAAGAGTGGGAAAACTTTTTCTCTCCAGATGTTTTGGGCTATAACTCTTTATTATTGGGGAGATAAAATTCAGAACATCTGAATCTGGGGCCCATTCAGACTACAGAATTATAAGGGTATTATTCCACTGTAACTGCCATGATTGTGTTTTGGGACTGGTAATTTAGGAAGAACATTTAGAATTCTCACCCCAGTTGCTCTAATGCCTCACCAGACTACCTGTCCCAGGATACCATATGATGGAATAAGGCAGTTAGAATGGGATAATAGTGCTTTAATTGTGTAGTAAGAATGGACCCCTGGTCTATACTGACTGGCAGTTTGACACAGGATCTCTATCAGCCCTAACTACAGATTGAAACTGAGGCCTTTTGCATTTTAAAAAAAGAAAATTATATAATGACAGTGCAATGTGCACATATGCAGGCATTTTAATAATCACATAGTGGAATGACCTGGAAATATGCAACAATGGTTTTCTTTGTTTTAACTAGCCTATTATATTTTTTCTTGCATATTTGATAGTCATTATACTTTGTGTTTATTATTACTTGTGGACTACATCACCATTTTCTCTCTTCTATCTCCTGCAGAGAAAAGTGATATTTGAAAAGAAGGTGGTGATGCCTTTAGCATTTAGGTCTGTTTTTAAAAGGCTTGACAAATTCATGGTAGGTCTTTACCCATAATAAAAAATAAGCTACCGCAACTAATAACTGGATTCTGTGGAACTGCCATGGAGGGAGTGGTGAATACCATGGACAGAACTGTTCATGTTCTGCCTCTGAGAACTGCTTTGTAGCTAGAAACAAGAAGCTGGATTCAATAACACTTTGTTCTCATCCTTCGGCAGGGATCCTCCAACATTCTTAAGGCTGCTGACCACAATAGGAATGAAACAACATTAACAGTAATCAACACTAATTAACCACATTCATTCATTTGTATCCCACCTTTCCTCTAACGAGTCCAAGGTGGGGCCCATGGCCCTCTTATTTCTCACTTTATCCTCATGACCTATCCCATCAGGATAGACCCAGCCAAGAGAGAATAATTGGCCTGAACCATGCAGGGAGCTTCATGGCTCAATGGGGCCTTAAACCTGGGTTTCCAAGTCCCATCCTAACTCAGCCACTAAACCATAATGGCTCTCTCATGTGTGTTCCTGCATAACAGGGGGTTGGACTGGACTGTGGTCTCTTCCAACTCTATGATTCTATGATTCTCCAGTCAAACACATCCTCAGGTCCTCCATAACGTCTAAATCAGCAGTGGACAACTCAGGTGGGTCTGTTGGCCAGTGTTCAGATCCTGAGACCTTCCAGGGACTGTATAGACATACAAACATGCCTGGAATAGTTGAGAACCCCCAAAACAGCATTGGGCAGTTGCCAGGGCCATGCTTTGCCAACCCTTGATCTAGAGGCTTGGATTGTGCAGTAAGAAAAACCACTTGGGACACAAGGTACTAGAGTGCACTGACTATTGGTTTAAGCCTATGGGCACCAATACCCTCTACGTGTGACGAAATGCACACCTAGTTCTTGGATAATGTGTTACCAACAGCAAGCTAGCACTTCACTAACTTTCATTTTTTTAAAAAGAGGAAACAGACCTTGCATGATATGCTGGACTTTTGGCCCTTTCCACACGAGGAGAGGAATTCGCGTAGTGACGGTTCCGGCCGGTTTTTCCCGGGTTTTTTTGTATCCGCGTTAATGCGCGCTCTCTATCCATACGTCTTATGCTTGATCCGGCTTAGCGCGGTTTCAGAGATCCACACGTTGCCGTCCTGACCACCCCTGCTATTAACATAAACCCGCCCACTATGGCTGTGATAGGCTGATTTCGATTTTAAAAAATGGCGCGTTGCGTCAGTACGTACCCACGCAAGTGCGTACATGTGCACGCGCGCACGTACGTATGCAAGGTCCTCCCCCAACGCCTCCCGCCTTTCGCCGCCATCCCCCACCTCTGGCTAGTGCGTTGATTGGTGCCGGTCGTTGTGCTTCCTGCTTCGCCGAATTTCTGGCTTGTTCGTGGCTTTGCGATGGAGGGCGAGGTTCTCGATGACCTGGTCAGGTTCCTGGGGCCCTTTGTTGCGGTCCTGGGTGTAGTGGTGGCCACCATGCAAGAACAATGGGCCAGAGATCGAGCGAGGAGGTCCAGGCTCCATCGCGACTATGAGGAGGAGGACGTTTTCTATGCGCCCCTTCTGAGAGGACACTCGTGGCGTCTCCCACGCCCCAGAAGGTGGTGGGTCAGAGAGAGGATGCGGAGGACATGGTGGGCTGAGGAGGTGCTTGCTAAGTGGGACGACGACCAGTGGCTCTACCATTTTCGCATGACGAAAGCCACCCTCTTCGAGATCGCTGACCGTCTGCATCCCACACTTGAGAGGAAAGCCACAGAAATGCGTCAACCCATATCTGTGGAGGAGAGAGTGG